>JAPWLS010002136.1:0-85996 GCA_028551675.1 Tineola bisselliella | reverse complement strand
TGCGGAATCAATGAACTTTTGGTTCTATGTAAAAAAAAAAAAATCTAAACAGGACAAAAAAAATACAGTCGTATAGGAAAAAAAAAAAGAATATGAGTGTCTGTGTGGTGCAACTCGCGCTGGACTAAAGAACCTAACCTAAAAAATTCCGAAAGTTCGAAAAAACGGTTTTTTTTTATAAAAAAAAAAACAATGACTCCGATCAGAAAAAGTTAAATTAGAAAGTTGTAGGTATTAAAAAAACGCATCGATTCGTTTTTGTTGAGTTTAATTCAGTTCATAACTTTTCGAGTTATTTTTAAAAAATCATCGAAAATTACCATTTTTAGTTTTTATAATAACTTTTTTATTTTTGGTTTTTTTTTTTGAAATTCACCAAAAAGGTAGGTATTTACTAGCCAAATAAGATCTTTTTTGTAAAATTAAAAAATATTAATTTTTTACCGAGATACATCGATTTTTCGAAAAAAAGGTGCCTTCGGAAAATGGCCACTCAAGTCCTAGGGAAGGTCATAGAAAATGCGTACCCGGACGATTGTCTATGACCTTCCCTAGGACTTGAGTGGCCATTTTCCGAAGGCACCTTTTTTTCGAAAAATCGATGTATCTCGGTAAAAAATTAATATTTTTTAATTTTACAAAAAAGATCTTACTTGGCTAGTAAATACCTACCTTTTTGGTGAATTTCAAAAAAAAAAACCAAAAATAAAAAAGTTATTATAAAAACTAAAAATGGTAATTTTCGATGATTTTTTAAAAATAACTCGAAAAGTTATGAACTGAATTAAACTCAACAAAAACGAATCGATGCGTTTTTTTAATACCTACAACTTTCTAATTTAACTTTTTCTGATCGGAGTCATTGTTTTTTTTTTATAAAAAAAAAACCGTTTTTTCGAACTTTCGGAATTTTTTAGGTTAGGTTCTTTAGTCCAGCGCGAGTTGCACCACACAGACACTCATATTCTTTTTTTTTTCCTATACGACTGTATTTTTTTGTCCTGGTTGGACTTTTTTTCACTTTTATTATATTAGGTATATGATATATATATAATTCCAATTTATAAATTATACTGTTAAAAAGATTCCTACAATCCAGTTTCCATCTGGTATAATGATTAGTAACTCGAGCGGTAAACAAGTAATGTCAGTGTGAATGCTAGTGTAATTTTAGGTCATTCCCATCGTCCGGTCTCGGTTGTTCGGAAACGTCCTTGCCTTCAACTTCTACTGCGCCCGCGCACACATACTTGTTTATATAATCTAGTAGAGTAGCGAAAACAAGCAATAAACTGCATGAGTATTCAATCAACGTTTCGGCATTGACATTGAAGACCAATCAAAGTTATTTTTTATATTATTATATAATTTAAGTTTGGTCTCGTAATGGAGTTTGTACGTGACAGCACACCGCAATTCTGCGAAACAATGTGCTTGTTTCAGACGTACATATTTCTCAAATTCTTCCACTTTGTTGTCTAAATGGTCACTTTTTCTTTTCTTTTTTCAAACACGCTCACATGCGTTTGTTTCGTGATGAAGCCCACCCCAAATAGAATGTGAGAAATTTGATAATACTTTGTACGATTTTTGTTATTTAGATTAAAAAGAAATACATACATTTTTTAAAATATAATATTGTTAAAATTACTTTAAAAAATATTAAACTGAAAAATTCATTTAAAAAAAACGCGATAGTAAGCCGCTAAAGGTATTACAATTAATAATGATAGGATATTTTTAATATCTATTAATGTTTATTTCTACTGGACATCAAACCCGGGACCTCTACATAAAATACTAGCGCGATACTCAATTCGTTACAAAATAAAATAATAATATATCTTAGTGCTCATGAGCTAAGCACCAGTTTAGTAAAAAATGATAATAAAAAAGTTTGATTATGTGATCTCTGCGCGTACGCATGCCGGCGTGACGCTTTCGCCCTCGGAATATATATTTCACCGGGTCTTCAATGAAATTATACTAATTACCCGATCTCGATCACGAGCGACGCGGGAGGCGGGGCCAACCTCTAAATCTTCCAAATCCCGAGCCGCTCCCAAATCGATTATGCCTAGCCTAGAGCCTCCACCGGCGTTTTGTCTCTGTCTAATGTTGCCCGCGTACACATTTTGGATGTAATTTCTCCCAGTTCATTGCACCTTAAGGTAATTTGGCTCGGACGAAAACCATTCGGAACCATTAAATATTTAAAAGTATTGTCATTCTTTCTTTATCGCCTTTTACTCGTAAATGCAAATTAACTGTTTCTAATTAGTACGCGCTCGCTTCTTATTTTGTTTCGATGCCTGTTCTAGGAGCCCAGTCAGCATACTAGAGCTTCCTTAATTCAAACTCACAAACACTTTACTAAATAAAACTCTGTAAACCTTTCAAATTATATAAAAACTAAGTGAAATATTATATGACTTTGTTATGTAACTTAACATAAAAGTAATGAATTATGAATGTAATTGTAGAGATCGTACAAGTCACCGATTCTTACAGCTTTAATTACACCGAAAAATTACGTCTTTTGTTTTACAGTAATACCCCGCTTTACGCGACCCCGTTATGCGCGGTTTCACTATAACACGAAATTTAAATTTATTATTAAATTAGGCGAAAGAGTGCGTATAAACATAATGTAGTCATCAACTTATCTATGGTCGCGGGAATTTCAGTTAACGCGATTTTTTCCGGAACGTTTCCCTCGCGTAAAGCGGGGCATTACTGTATAGGTGATATGTCAAAATTGCAATCAATTTTTTAAAATGATAAAAGTAGTTATATTTTAAGTCAATTAACGCTATGTTCCTATTTTGAATAACACTCCACGCTCTAATAATGGACAAAGAGCTCACATACTTTCACATCGTACGTATAATTTCATTAATTAAGCCGCGTTTCGTTTGGTTTATGCAAAAATTTGGAACGGATCACATCGTTGCGAAATACGATTATAAAAAATACAAGAAGAATTTTATTTGGCTCTAAAATCATAATCGCCTGATCAATATCGGTTGCGATTGTAGCTTTCCGTAATAAAACTTTTTTTTATTGTTATGACGGGTATTTTGTTGTTAAAAAATCTATAATATTGTTAGACTGGAAAAAAGGGAGTCTATTACGCATCAATATTATAATAGTTTAATAGTTGCGTGATTCGTAATTTCAAAAGAAAGCCTCTTGTATTGGTTGAGTTCTTATGTTCGATTAACCTCAGACAATAATAAATGTATAAACAAATATAGCATAAACAAACAACATAAGCTCGAAATAAAGATTTGTTTTATATCTGATATATAAAAGAAATGCTGGCGCGTTAACCCCTCCGCCACAGAAACCGCCACAATTATGATGTTACTATACGTGTTACTTAAATAGCTATTATAATAATAATAATAAAAATTCTAAACATATATGTATATAATACTAGCTTTTACTCGTAAATAAGTATCAGAGGTCATTTCAATAGAAATGAATCAATATGATAACGATATTTTCTTGTTTCCTCACCTCAAAAATTCAAATAGTTTTATACTGCATTTGTAAAAATAACAGACGGAAATAAAAATAAATATAGAAAAATTCCAAATAGTCAATTGGAAACTATAGTAATAAAAAATATTTTTTTTTTAATAAAAAGTATCCTATGTTACTTCTAGTACCTCCAAAAATATGTGTGCAAAGTTTCATGATGATCGGTTAAGTAGTTGTTGCGTGAAAACGTAACAAACAAACTCACATTCACATTTATATATAATATTAGTAGGGATATTTGATTAACATATTGATTGTCTTTCCAGCCTGTTCGAGCAGGAGATTATGAGCTACGTCCCGGCCGGTCCGGGCAACAACATCAACAATGTCGGCACAGTGGCAACTAGCACGATGTCGCCATTGGCCAGTCCCGCAGCTGGGAGAAGCACGAGGGCGCCGGCACCGCAGAGGCGAGACTTCGAGGCGAAGCTGAGAGCTTTCTATCGGAAATTGGAAAGCAAAGGATACGGGCAGGGCCCTGGAAAGCTTAAGTGAGTATTCTCTTATACTCTACTTTTTGTTATATAAGTCTATGTTAGGCCAGGAGCAATCCTTGAATACCAGCTTGAGGAGACGAACGTATTATATCTTGATTGTCAGGAGCATTTTCGTTATATCCGTCACTTGACTGACTGAGTCAAATTATATTATAATAATGAAATTAAATGAAAATCGTTTATTCGAATATGCACTGAAAGCGTGTACTAGCTCATCGTTAGACTCTGCAATGGCTTCGGAAAGGCGTATGGCGAGAAGAAGACCACAAGCAACTCGTCAATCATAGCCTAATATATTTAATAATGATATTTCAGACTCCACATAAGGCGAGAACATTTACTCGAAGACGCCTTCCGACGCATCATGTCGTGCGGTAAAAAAGAACTGCAAAAGGGTAAACTGTGCGTGCTTTTCGACGGTGAAGAAGGCCTGGATTACGGCGGGCCCAGCAGAGAGTTCTTCTTCAGATTGTCCAGAGAACTTTTCAATCCGTATTATGGTCTGTTTGAATACAGTGCCAACGATACGTACACTGTACACGTGTCGCCTATGTCGGCGTTTGTTGATAATCATCACGAGTGGTGAGTTTTGTTTGCAAATTTTCTTTTGTTTAATATTAGGATCACAGCGTAATTAAGCTGAGATTTTATAAAATATGTTTATTGATAATTTTAAAACAAAACACTATTGAAGAAATCTAGTTGGTTATGAAATAAAGCGTATCTTATTTTTTCCTTATAATGATAGTTGTAGGAATAAAGCAATTGTTATTTATGAAATAATTAACATTGATATCCGCAATGTTTTACGCAATAACAATAATGATGTATACATTATCTATCTGTTTAAATATATATTTCTTTCTTCATTTTAGTAGAATCTTAAATTCAAATTCGTTTATTTGCCATAAATATGGTTAGTAACACAGGTCTTAAAGTAAAGTTAGTAAGTAGTTTCACATATTTTACACAATGTATATGGCAAGCAAATAATTTATACAATTAAATTTTACTATAATAGAAATGTCAATCTTAAATGCTAAATAATGTCAAATTAAATTTAAACTTACAAAATGTCATTCAAAAATTCATCAATAATGTTCAAGTAGGATCTATTCTCTTTTAAGCAATGACCAATCTATATAATTTGAACTGGAAAAAAAAACAATCATTAAAAAGGGATAACTATATTTTATCGTGCTGAAGTTGAGGCATGTGTGAAAGGGATGCAGATATCGATCGTTCCTCTTTCTATCACTTATATACCTACAAAAACTCTAGTCATTTTAAAATCGCCGTGTGTACAGACAGATATGGCGGGTGACTATTACATAATGTATAATAACTTTAATATATAAATAAATAATACAGTACATCGATATTTCTAGGTTAAGTGAACTAGATTTTCGCCATTAAAAAAGTTTGTGAACCTCTGATGTGCGATGCACTTTATAATCATACAAGTATAAAAGGAACATCAATAAATTCCTTTTTTTTTTTGCTTGTTTCATAATATCATGTTACGAATACAAAGCAAACATTTTGACAAAAAAGGAATCCTATGTATTCACTTAGAACCCTTAGGCCTCTCTTTCACTCCTCAAGTGTGTGAAAGGGACGAACGATTCTAATATTGAGTTTTTGGTAACTAGATATTATTAGTATTTAATTGTAATTTGAGATTTTAGATATATTTTTGTACCTTAGAAACGGTTTCTTGTTTATTTATTAACATAACTCGAAGTACAATGACGTCATCATAGTTTAAATGCATGTACAATGCTCTGATCTCAAATTTAGAACATCTAAGTATGTAATCTAAGCTGAAACAATTTAGTAAGCTCGGTTTGATACAAATTCTTCTTATTTTAAGTTAATATTTTATAACTCAACTACGTACATTTTCTCAAATAGATGGTCTTATGATAGGTGATATTGAATAAAAATACACGTATCTTGTAAATTTTGTATATGAAATGTATATCCTGATGATGCCACGTGAAGTGGCGAAACGCATCAAGACAAGTTATTGAATGTTGGTGGAGGTTATTTTCCTTCATCGACCTAATGTAGCGGGAATTATAAGCAAAATAATTTTGAATAATTTCCTTTAATATGGATTTCTGCGAAGTAACGCCTGAAACAACCAATAATAAAGAGGTTAGTTACGTAACGTTAGCTTATGCTGAAAATGAATGTTAATAAACCTTTGATATAATTTTTATTTAAATATATGTTTCCGGGTCTTGTGGGGGTGTTCTAGCACGTGTGTGTATTTATTTAATAAATTCTTAGCTCGTTTTGTATTATAAGACAGCTGTTAAACAATAGATATGAAATTCCCGCAATGCCAATCGACTTCCTTGTATTGTGTTACGTATTATTTATATGTACATATACTTATACATATGTATATAATACTATTATTATTAATTCTATTTATCATCGATTATAGTAATCAAGTATATTTAGGCATGTAGACGTGGCAAGAATAACTATCTGTGGATTTTTTTTACATTAGTTTATTAATTTTAAAGAGAAATCAAAGTTTTTGCTATGCTATTTGTTGGTTTAGAAATCGAATCCCGATCGGAACAAATATTTATAAATACATATTATTAGTAAAAAAGTGAGTTTCTTTCAATGTTTATTTTGATGAAATACAAATTAAAAACCTTTATTTGACATAAACCATCCTAGCTCTTGCGCTTTGGTAGAATCTATCTTGATTTTTAAAAGGCATATAACGAGAAATCACAACTCGCCAATCATAGTTTTGTATGTATATAAGCGATAGAAAGAAAAACGATCGCGGTTTCGTGAATGGCAAAGGAGATATCTGCAATTTCGACAAATGAACGCAGGCAGCACGATAAAAATGTAGTTATCCCTTTCTAATGATTGTTTCTTCTAATGCAATCTGTACCCATTTGAAGATTGTCGATTGTACAATATAATGTTAGTATAATGGTATATTTTTGTTTAATTTATATCTACTTAAAATTAATCCAAAGATAGTATATATAGTATATATATAAAATATAAACACTTCAGCATACATGTAATATCAATTTGTCCTTTTTCTCAACAGGTTCCGTTTCTCCGGTCGTGTACTAGGTTTAGCGCTAGTACACGGCTACCTGCTGGACGCGTGGTTCACGAGAGCGCTGTACCGCGCGTTGTTACGTTTGCCGCCCGCATTGGAGGATGTCGATGCATTGGACGCCCAATACGCAGCCTCTTTACGGTGGCTACAGGTTAGTTGGCATTTGAATTGAGTACTCTATAAAAATATATCGTATTCTTAAACAGTCGACAATCTTCAAATGGATACAGATTGGACTTTGGACTGGAAGAAACAATCATTAGAAAGGGATAACTATATTCTTATCGTGTCGAAGTTGAGGCATGTTAGAAAGGGATGCAGATATCGATCGTTCCTCTTTCTATCGCTTATATACTTACAAAACTGTATCCATTTGAAAATCACTGTGTACTTCACGTAATAAAACTTAAATTTACATTTTAACCCAAAACAAAATGAAATGGGAGATAATGTTGTCAGACTAAATATATTTTAGTTGGGTTACCACACGAACATAAAAACTAAATTATTTAATTATTTTCAAAATAATTACTACAAATTCCTGTTTTTGATTAACCTAATTCGACGCGAGCTCGATAGCTGCAAAGTTTCCGAAATTAAATGTTGCATAAAATTGTCAGTTAATTAATAAACTATAATATTACAGACAGCCCGATGCGTGTCTTCATTGGAACTAACATTCGCGGTGTCGGAACGTCTAGCTGATGGGCGCGTATTAGAACGCGAATTGAAGCCTGGCGGTCGTGACATTCCTGTAACGGAACGAAATAGGAAGGAATACCTCGAGAAAGTTGTGAGATGGAGGGTCGAGAGAGGCGTTGCTGAACAAACTGAGTGGCTTGTGCGAGGATTCCATGAGGTCGGTTTCATTCAGATCACAATGACTGGACAGTAATGAGAAAAGTTTGGTATCATGTAAAATATTGCTCTTCCAGGTGGTAGATCCGCGTCTAGTGGGTGCATTTGATGCCAGAGAGCTGGAACTGGTGATAGCGGGTGCACCAGAACTCGATGTGGCTGATTGGAGAACACATTCTGAATATCGCGGCGGCTATCATGACAGGCATCCTGTTATATTGTGGTTTTGGCAGGCTATTGATAGGTGAGTGACTTTGGTTTATTTATTGGTGATTGCAACTTTATTAGCTAGTTTATTAACTGAAAAAAATTATAATTAATACATTTCAGATTTACAAACGAACAACGCTTGCGTCTCGTTCAATTCGTGACGGGCACTTCGTCGATACCGTACGAGGGTTTTGCCGCATTGCGCGGGTCAACTGGGCCCCGGCGGTTTTGCATCGAGCGGTGGGGCCGAATCGAGTCACTGCCGCGAGCGCACACCTGCTTCAACAGACTCGACCTACCTCCTTATCCGTCGCCCCAGTTGCTACATGAGAAGTTATTGTTAGCCGTCGAAGAGACTAACACTTTTGGTATTGAATGATTGGTAACTTCGATTGAGATTTATGTGACTAGACTCAAAGTGTGGATTTAAAATACTTTTTGCATCTGATAACATTATAATAGACAAAATTGTCTAAGAAATAATATTGAAATTCACACAATTGTAATTTTCACAAATGATTTAGTTACTTCGGTCTATTAATCGAATTGCAGTTATCGTTCTTTATCGTCTTAAATTTAATAGTAGGCGTCTACCAAAATGTATTAATTTATATAAATATATCAACGGCTTCTATTAACATAGGCGGAACTAACATTTACAAGTAGCTTCACAATATAAATCTCATGAAAAAACAACATTTACTCAATGATTTCTAAGATACTCAATACAACAACGAAAAATCTACACAAAAAACTCTCCTGTAAAATTGTGATTTTGTAGAACCTACCATATTAGTAGGAGCCGGTGATATTTTTTAATTATTAGCTTAACATCTTTTACAATCTATTAAAAAATATATTTATTTAATTTATGATTGTTTAAATTGTTTATAGATATTTGGCTGATATTTAAAAATTTATATAATAATAATAATAATTTAGTTTTTAAATGGACGGGAACAAAATGGTTTTGATTTTTTTTTTCTTTTTGTAGTTTGTTTTCCAAACACAAATGCCTCTTCACTCGCACATTGTATCCGTGTTTCTGTATCTTTAAAAATAAAGACACTGTACAGTGGTGAGCTTAATTTGATTGGGTATTTTCGACCAGCTATCCATTAATCTTTGTTTATTAACCATGATCAGTTTTATTAAATTCTACGAAAATACTTGGAAAATGAAACCGCGCGTGATTGTAATGTTTTTATTGCATTTACGTGTGATATTATTCATATTAAAATAAGTGAAGAAAAGGCGTCAATAACAGAAATATCAACCATATTTAAGTGTATTTTTACTAAACACGTATGTTTGATTGTTTGTATATATTAAAGGCAATCACGATATATATAGAGTATTAAACTTATTTATGATAATTTAAGAAAAATAGTTCTTAGTAGCTTCGCTTGTGTAGGACGAGCGTTTTCTTTATATTAAGTCCAAAGAATGTAAAATGCTTAATGGTCCATAAATTGTACAAATAATTATACTTATGTAGGTTTTATATGAAAACGGGTCATCTTTAAAACTTAATTTACTTAATCCAATGACCAATCTATTGTATAATTGAAACTGCCTTTAATAGAAGTTATTGGTAGTTTGTTGTTTAAATTTGTCATTCTAATACTGTTTAAATTTATTTTATATAGTTGAAAACGGTTTTGTTTCTCGTAGCGCCTGAATTTTTCGAAAAGGCAAAAGTTTATTTAATTTACTTCGTTAAGAAGCACGTAAAATAATCGTTTATGCTACAATTTTCACAATAGGAATGCTTGTAATTTATATACGAACACAGAGAGTGTGCGTAAAAAGCGCTGGAGCCACTTAATTTTTCTATATTATAAAACGCTTTCTACAAGTATTGTGGCTGTGAAGCGAGAAATGTCTCGTCTTTAGTTTTATATATTACGCTTTCTGTTCACTTACTATTATAACTTGTCACGCGAACTCTGTCTACCCTTCGAGATACAGAGTTTAAGTTTATGCGTAACCCCACGGTGGCTACGTGGGAGGGCAGCTAGAAATAAAACACAAAAATAACTTTTTATTAATTTATTTAAAAAAAAATGAGTATCCACAAAATATATAAAGTTAATTAATGAACAAAACGTCACTACTCTGTTATTAAGTATAAAAATAATTATTTTTATTTTAATAATGCGGCAATTGCTGATTTTAATTGTTGCCGGAATTGCGTGGAAAATTTTGCAATAATTATAAGTTGTAATTGCAACATGAGTTTTATTATATTTATTATAGCACTAGTCACTTATTGCTTCATTATTATATAATAATATTAGATTTATTATTGTATTATATCCTTTAAGTGTAATCTGTAACAAACAACTCGATATATCGCAGCAGTACAAATTAGCCCCCAATTTCTGTAAATAGTTTTTTGTTTGTTGCATCGCATGACTTGTGTGTTATTTTAATTAAAATATGTTGAATATTTAACTTTCTGTGTATTGTTTTTTCGTGTATAAATTTTAAGATATTTGTTATTGTGTGGAAGTGATAAAATGTGTCAATATACAATTATTACTTACAAATAAAATTTTGTTTTTTTCTTCCTTCGTACCTATTTCCACAATTACTATTGGGCTTTTTTATTTATGTACAGACTAGCTAGATACGCACATGCATAGGAAACATAATTGTGGGTGTATAATATCCTCACCACACAAAGATAAGGCATCTACAAATTAACCACAACTGGAAATATCAAATAACTTTCGATAAACTAATTAGTTGTCTTATAGGCCAAACATTAATGTAATTTATTCGTTCATAATTCACGAGGTAGATTTTTGAATTTTTATATGGACGCATCTTTAGTTAAAACACACCGACCGCTGTACTCACTTGGCCTGAACTTAACAAAAAAAAAACCTCTAAATCAATTACTAAAATTTCGTCCATATGGTATATAAAGTTTATAAGGAATAATCTTATCACTGGCTGTAGACTTCACTTATTGCAGTGGTATCAGCTATTTCCATTCGAGGTAACTGACCTCTCAACTGCATAACAAACGCTGCATTATGCATATTAAATTACATTGTGTTTGTACTGGGTATAGTTGCGACACATTATCTCGATAATTAACTAATTTGACTAAAATATTGACTATATTTGAGAAAACAAGCTCCAGTTCATATATCATCAAATGTACACAGAGTATGGAAGACGGGAAGTCTGCAATGATGGTCTGCATTCAACTCAAATATTTTTAGCACTTTTATTCGAGATACTCATGTTCGACTCAAGATATGAATGAATGCATCAATATTGTCAATCACAACATAGATAAGGCACAGAGAAAGGAGTAGAACAAAAACCATTAAGAATTTTTGTGTATTTTAATGGATATATCCTAAACTAGCTTGTGATGTACAAAATATAACTCTCCTTCAGTATTCCTAAAAGAAAAGTATTATCTAAGAGTTAGTCTACAAAATATTAGTGTCAATAGCAATGGGCACTTTGCAGAGACTTGTTAGAGGCTGTTGCAATGAAAACTTGTCTTCACACATACAAAATGTTTATTCTTCAATAAGTTTGTGTAACAACAAAAGTCAACCTTGTTATCTTTTAAAGACCTTATATTTTAATTTAAACATATATAACTATTTACAGTTTCCGAGTTTGTATCTCTTGCAACACAAACCAGCAAAATGCAACAAGGGTTATTCTCCACAATCGCTACACTAACATTGTGACGAATTCATTATATTTTGTCACAGTCTGTAAAACCAAGTGAGTACATGATGAAGCTACAAGTGCCACGATCGGCATCATGATACCAAAACAAAACTTAAACATAACCTCCCCCTTCTGTCGTGCGCCAACATCAGTTCTGAGCAATTACAATCCACATTGACAGCTCCTCTTAATATCCAAATACACAAATGTGTAAATATTTCTATATTTGCTTCAAAAATGATACATACGATTCGTATTATGTGTTAATGGGGAGAGACCGAGAGCCCACTGCACATCTAGCCCAGTGATGGAAAGTCCTTGCTGTCATCCACCTTCGGAGGAGCAGCAGCATTGTTGCGCCTGTCTTCAGCCATGGAGTCATGCGAGCGACCACCTCTGCCACGGCCGCGGCCACGCCCGCGAGGACCACCGGCCCCTCCACGCCTAGCTGCATCCGTAAATGTGAACTCGATGCCCAGAACTCGCTTCTGACGACCCACACGCTGAGGATAGTCCACAAGGTCATACTCCTCGTCACTGTCCTCATCACTGCCGGCTTCCTTCTTGCGCTCCAATTGCACCATGTTCTTCCACTGGCTAAGATCCTCGCCCTCACCAGCCTTGCGCAGATTGTACTGAGGCGCAGTACGAACAGCACTGCGCAGAGCCTTGTATTCGTCCAGAGTGAGTTCGCGAGGCTCTTCCTCAGCGGGAGGAGCACGCTCGGGTTCCTCAGTAGCAGCAGCGGTAGTAGCAGGAGTCTCAACTGGCTTTTCCTCTGTGACCTCGGCATCAGTAGGCGCTTTGTATTCTTCGATATCATCGTTCACGTTGCCCCAATTGTGGGGGCCAGCACCCTCACGCTTGTCGACTGGTTTGACGCCGGTCTTGTCGGAGCCGGATCTCCTGTCGAACTCACGCTTGCCTCTGTTGTCATATGGACGCGGCCCACGCTGCCCGTCGCGATCGCGAGGCTCACGAGGCCCACGTGGTCCCCGACGTTCGGCTCCATCAGCGTTTTCATTGAAATTGCGTCGTTCAAAATTGGCCCTCCTGTCACCGAATTCTCGTCTCGGCGGGCGAGGTGCGCCGTCCCTGTTTTCGACAGCTCCGTTGGGAGGCCTGTCCTCGCGACGCCTCGGCGGAGGGCGTTCAGAGTTGCGATCGTTGGCCCGCGCAGGTCCCTTGTTAGCCTTCTGTTGTTCACCGCTCTTATTGTCTTGCGATTTCACATTTTGCGTCTCTTTAATGCCCTTTCTCGCGACAACTACGTTGTTTTTAGGCTTGACCTCGGGCTTACCCTTATTTTCTTTCTCAGCTTCTTTGGTCTTCTTTTTGAGCTCTTTCGCCTGCTCTCGCGCTTTTATCGCATCAAGAGGATCGGACTCATCGTCCAAAAAAAGAGCATATCTGTTCACAGTTCCTACCCCGTAGGTATTCTCCATTGTGATCCCCTTGATGTTTTAACAACGCACTTAACGGATGTTGTTGGATTAATTTTACGCACTTAGTAGGACGACATTTTGTCTTATTTTATTGATTGCATTTAATATGGCGGACGGGACACTAGCACGCCATATGACGAAAAGAATAGACAACAAAAATGGATGGATTCCTTTTTACTTTATAAGCAATCTTAATTTTGTCTATGGTATATTACTTATAATATTATTATTTATTTCAATTTAGTTAAATAATTTTATTGTGTAATACATGTTACTATAATACATATTATTAATATTTAGTATTTTCAAAGTTTCTAGAAGGTAACAACGTGCTCCATGCTACACATGACTTATTATCGTAAATTCTATATCATCGTCATAAATATATAACCATAAAAATACACAGGCGCAGGATAATTCTTATATTTTTTATAAAAAAGTATTTAATAAATTTAGGGGAAATGCCCATGGGCAACACCGATAACATCACTGTCTTTGGCACGGTGGCCATGCGTTTCTCGCATTCGACGTGTTTTCCTCTCTAGTATTTATCGCTACGCATATAACAGATACATAACTAATAATGTATATATATCGTCGTGAGCTACACGATCATTTCTTTTCGCTAAATAACTGCGTAGGGGACACCATCTGTCTAAAAGCAATGTAAACAAGATTGTATAAATTGAATATAATATTAAATAACCAAAAAATCATTACATGGGTAGTCTTAAATAATTATGAAAGCAATAACACGGTATACTACGGACTATTTTGCTCCACACTTCTTAGCCTGACCGCCCCCGCCTGCTCCGCCAAGACAGGTCTCCATCAACAAGCCGCATACAAGATAAGGGTCGCAATCGCCAGCTGGTCGACGATCTTCTAAGAAACCTTTTCCCTTTTCTTTTACGCTTTTTTGCAATCTGATCGATGCTGTTCGGTCTCCTACACCGAAACTGAACTTCTCAAACGGCGCTGTTTCAAATTTCCCAGAAAGTCTCATTCTGTTAGTGGCTTCATCGGCTCCGTAATTTTTCATATGTTTCATGTGGTTAGCTTCTAATCTCTTACAACATTCCTCTATGAATTTGTACCCGCCATCATTACGCATTGTGGTAGTGCTAAAATTATGATGCAACCCAACACCAGGGTGCAGTTCTCCAAACGGTTTTGGATGATACGTTATAGATACACCGTAATCTTCGGCCAACCGTGCCATTATATAACGTGACATCCAGAGATCATCAGGTCCTTTTATGCCTACTGAAGTGCCAATCTGCCACTCCCAACAGGCAAACATCACCTCTGCGTTAGAGCCTTCATAATCGCACCCTGCATACAGACAAGCCCGCGCGTGCCCCTCGGTGATGTCTCTGCCCGCGACATACTTCGATCCTACTCCGCAATATGAATATTGATATTTAAACAATGGAAAACCTCCTCCTTTCGGCCAGCCTAAGCCCCAACCGTCATTGTCTAGCATTGTGTATTCTTGCTCCAGACCGAACCAAGGATCTTCTTTTTTGTGCATTTCGATTAATCCATGTAATTTATACCTATGATTAGTTGGAGTCGGCGCTCCGTCGCCACGATATGTCTCACATAGCACCATACAATGTGGATCCATTCTGAAGGGATCTCTATAAAGAGCTATAGGTTTGAGTTTTGTATCAGAAGCTTCCGTCGTAGCCAGTCCACATGAACTACCATCGAATGCCCATTTAGGAACAGATTCGATGCAGCACGGTACGCATGCTAGGATTCGATCCTTACTTCGCATGTTTATACCAGACCCATCTATCCAAACGTATGTAACCTGGATTTTATTAGGCGGTAAGGGTAGTCTGAAATATCTGTCCATTAGTTTCTTATTCGTTATGTGGTTGATGGAGTGCTTGAGTAAAGTGCGTTTCTGATATTTTTCCACATTGTTTACAGCTGTTTTGAAAAGGTTCGTTAATGTAGTTATGTGCTTCATGTTTGATTTTATTATTTTATGTAACTATTATAAATTTATCTACAAAAAATTTACATTTCACAAAACGTGTGATTCAAAAAAAACAATTGAATTTGGCGTTAATCTGAAATTGTTGACAACTTTTATTTAGAAACTTATTTTTTATTTTGTGAAATATGTATTAACTACTTTTTGCGTAGTAACTACTAAATTGTTACACATTTTACTCACTAATCGTTCTATATGTTATTAAAGTTTTATTGAAATTATCAACAAATAAATT
This sequence comes from Tineola bisselliella, assembly GCA_028551675.1. Taxonomy (NCBI): domain Eukaryota; kingdom Metazoa; phylum Arthropoda; class Insecta; order Lepidoptera; family Tineidae; genus Tineola; species Tineola bisselliella. Next base: position 70,386 of record JAPWLS010002136.1, on the reverse strand, counting down.
CCGTACTTTTTTAAAGGATTTCATAGTATTAATATTATGTGCCATAAAAATTAAATATAATACATACCTTGTCTATGGTACATTTTGTGACAGTTTGAGAATTTTCTGGTTTCGTCTCGGTTTTAAGGCTTTGAGGTTATCATTTTTAACCAAAAGAGTGGAAGAAGGTTTTCAATTGCGAATTATAATTATGGAAGTGTAAGTATTTGTTTGTATTATACGTTGTGTATAAAATATTTTGTTAGTATCAACGTTTTGTATTATTTTCAGTGTAAATGCAAATGCTGGTTTTTTGTCTAATTACGAAGTAATGAAACACTTGCAGATGATAAAGGACAATACACATAAGCAGCAAATTCGTGGTGGATCACTAGCGACAGTCACTTACGAGGTAACCTTTTATAACTATTAATGTTATCATTGATTCCTTTTTATTTTATTAACACGCTTTTATTAGCTTGGGTTGTATGTATGTAACGGAATCTTTGAGCATAATTTTCACCAATTTGCAGAAGTCTGATTAATTTGAATCTTCGCATACGTATTAAGGATCTATGACAATGCAATAATTTAATAACAGTTTCTCATTATCCTTATTAGGACCGCCAGGATTTATAAATTCTTTTATAGATCTTGTGTAGTGGAGTAAAAGAGATAAAGCTAGCGCGCGTGTTTTTTTAGTTTTGGAAACTATTTAATTATTATATTTAAAATCACAAGAATCTCCAATCATAGCCTAATATCAGGAGTAATATAGACAATATCAGTATAAGCTTAGGTCAAAGTTCTTTCCAGACACTCCGTTACCTTAAAGGAACAACAGATAGTAAAAAACAGACTGCACCTGGTATTAAGAAATATTTGGATTTGCTAAAAGAGTTTAAATTAACAAAATCGGAGAAGCTTATGATGGTGAATATACCTCCGAAGACAGAATTGGAAATACAACTGGCGAGTATTAACATTTGTATAAGCTTTTGCCTGTCTAAAGTCTTTGCCCCACACAAACTTCAATTTTTAATGGGATGTATTTTGTTACGGTACAAAAAAAAAGTCCATGTTAGTTCATAAAACAGTTTTGATATTAATCTAAATAGTTGATATTTTATTATATATTAAAGGACCTTCTGAAACTTGAAGTAATGAAATGAAATGTAAATAGTTTATTAGCATAGGCACTAAAGGTGTGCGCTTGCTCATCGTTAGACTACAATGGCTTCGGAAACGCAAATGACGAGAAGAAGACCACAAGAAACTCCTCGATCATAGCCTAATATGTAAAATACATTTTGAATTTTGTATATATTTGAACATTTAAAGCTTCTATGAAATAACATACTTATGGACCAGTTTTATTGGCTGTTTTAATTACTGGTTAAAATTAATTATTATAATTATATAACAGGCGAGCTGTGTATTGCTGATCCATTGGTGTTTATTAGAGATGTTCCGACTAGTCGGCCACTAGTCGGTAAAGCCGACTATCCAGCCACTATCGTAGTCGGCGACTAATCGGTAAAAAGCGCCGACTATCCGGCTTCTTACTTTGTGTCTATTTCTCAATAAAATGTATGTGTTACTTCCTTGTAAAGAAAACATATTGATGACATTTATCAAACAAAATTAGTATCTCAATTAAAAAACGAATCAACATAATATTTAATGACATATATTGCAATTCTGCGTGATGATATTTGAAACTATCGTCAAACTAGTGAGCTGTAAAACTCAAAAAACTTTTTTTGTTATTTATATTTGTCCACATGTCAGTAGTGACTGAAATTGTAGCGAATCAGCTGTAAACGAAGCGTCACGGGAATCCCCTAAACCGTAGTCGGCTTGGCCGATTAGTTGGCTTATTTACAACCGACTAATCGGCTAGTCGGCCAAAGTCATAATCGGCACATCTCTAGTGTTTATACTTTCAATATCATTGTCTATTTTGTAACCACATCACCGGTTTGTTTTTGAAGATATTGGTACATGGATAGTCAATAATTGTGGCATGATATATATAAAAAATTAGGTTTGAGTATTGGACACAGGAGTTATATGTTTGTCTAATTATTAATTGTCATTTGGAATTAGAGGAAATTATTTAAAATTATTTTGCTTATAATTCCCTCTACAACTTCAATAACTTGACTCGATGCGTTTCGCCACTTCACACGGCATCATCAGGATATGGATATTAATATGGATTTCCGTAAAGTAACGCCTGAAACAACCAATTATATCTGGAATTAGCCTTCCTGTACCATAAAGGCTTTTCCTTAAGTAAATATGTTTCATTCTAATTATATTTTCTTCTATTACAGATTGTGCAAGAAAGCGAGGAGCGATTATCAGAGGAAGATGTACAGAAAATATTGAATATAACAAAACAATGTTTTCCATTGGTTTTTGAGTGAATGGAAAATTTTGATATTGGTATTGAGTATTGCTATCGGTGGATGAAGGAGAGAATGGAAGGGTGAAATAAAATGACTTCTAAAAATAAATTTATTATTTATTTATATAAGTTTTATACATTAACTGGCTTTATACTTGCAATAATGTAGTTCATGTCAAATAAAAAACCTCATGGTGGGCTAGGGCTTTGTTTTATTGAGGGTTTGTAGCGCCATCTATCCAATTATGGTGAAATTAATAAGAAAACAGTATTGTTTAATTGGTAATCGTATTTATTTTTTTCTCATAGATTGTTTAGCTAATAAAAATTCTAAATTAATGAATCAATTATTGTAAATTGACATAATGTACTATTTTATTTAAATAAATATGTTTGGTAGCGCCATCTAGCGTATGTTATGCGTATTATTAAAAAACATTCCTTTCCAAGCAGTTTGCGTTTATGGTATTGGTCGTGCGTAGCGCTGGCCTCGCAGCTTTCAAACTTCAAATGAACGCCATCGGGTTTGAATGAACCACGGCGTCAGACAGAAACGTGTACGACGAAGTGCGGTCGCTTTGTCGATGCGCAGGTTACGCCGCGGTTGTCATTTTATAAGTTTTCGCAAAACGCGTGTGTAAATAAACACGAATATTACTTTTCGTTAATTTAAATGATGAAGTGATACTGGAGTTTGTTTAAATCGTGTCAATATACAGTGAAACGTTTGAACGTAAACCGTAACCGCTTCTCGCAATGACAAGGGAGAGCACTCAGTTACCTTTTGAGAAACCGGAGGCATTAAAATGTTTCATGTGGGCTAATTGATGGTTTTTCTCACAAATAAGTGTATTCGTAACTTGTAAGGAGTACTGTGAGTTATTCAGTGACATTACGAGTAGATTTGTTTGAAAAATATTCGGCTCCGGTCGTTAGTCGTCTACACATTAAAAATGAGTGTTTTATGTGGTAAAACAGAAGTTAAAATTGCTAGTGATGGACTGCTGGAGATGTCCGAGGAGAGACTCCGCAGCATCATGCGCAAGGAGCCGATCAGCACCGTATATCATGTGGAGCAGACACCGTTTGCAAGGTGAGTCAACCATTATAAAAAGTTAGCTAAAACTTTTTAAAGTGTTTTATAACGGTTTACATTTTACAAGGCCGCTGTATTTTTTAAATAGAATAATTCCTGTATTTTATTATAAATTTCAACAACTTGCAATTGTTTATATAAGGCATGTTAGTGGAGTGATGTGTTGACGAGTGTCTTAGATTATAATTATTGATAAAAATGAGTTTGTAATTATGTCTATTTAACTTTGTACGACCTTGTATTTCAAGTATGATAATTAATTCTAATTTATAATATATTTATTTCAAGGATTCTGTGGCAGAGTTGTTAGGACACTAGTTTACTAAAAGTTCTATATAAATATTAATGATAAATTTAAACATAAATACCTTATCCTGTGAGTTTCTGGAGGAGGACATACCTATGTGATACATATTTATTTGGACTGGGAACCAAACCTGGAATTATAAAAAGCCACTATTAATTGCTTAAAAAAAGTAAGGATTTGTTTCTGGTTCCCATTAAAGAGGATATCCTAGTTTGGGGTCAGGCCTCTATATGTATGTATTTATTATTATAGTTTTCATAGTTCTATTAATTTGTCACAGAATTGTGGAGGCAAATTCCATTGTGGTTTTAGAATACAATGATTCATTATCATTCTAATGAAGAAAAAATTTATTGATTAATTACTAATAATGTAATTGCTAATAATATTTTTTAAAACTATTAGTTTTTTTTTTTAATATACTACTTTTTATGATAAAGGAGTCTAGTCTTGGTACAAAGGCATTGGTACGAATTTCTTCCAAGACATAAAATTAAAAGTAAAAGTTTTCGAAAAGGACTAACCACTTAAATGCATCTTTTAACTTGGGAAAGTATGTCATTTTGTCGAATGTATGTATGTACAACTGGGGCGATGGCACACGTCGAACAACTTTTCCCTCTTAACAGTCCTTCCTGCGTACTCACGCTTGAGGGCCGAACTTTATACTCTAGGTAAAGAAAGTTAATTATTTTATATTTATAAACAATAAACTTAAATTTCATCAATGGAAAAAGACCACGCGTATAATTTCTTTTGTTTTTAAATAATACCATGTGATACGTAGCTGTTTTTTTTAATACAGCAATGCCCCGCTTTACGTGAGGGATACGTTCCGGAAAAAAAAGCGTTAACTGAAATTCTCGCGACTATAGAGAAGTTGATGACCACATTATGTTTATACGCACTCTTTCGCGTAATGCGGGGCAATTGAGCGCGAAATTTGAATATCGCGTTATAGTGATACCTCGCATAACGGGGTCGCGTAAAGTGGGGTATTACTGTATTAAAACTACGAATGTGATTCAGGTGTAGTAAAAATGTTTACTGACTCCAAACTGAATTAAAGAATTATTGTATGAGTTTTTTTTTATATATAGACAAAAGCATACTTGATGACGATATTTTATTTTGTATTAGTATTATTTTGTTTTATAGTTTAAGTCACTTCCTTCTAACACTTTATTTTTTCTTTCAACTACAGTTTTCTCTGTAGTTGTATTAGTTAGTAGAAAAATAAATGACCTCATTGTATTAAATTTAGGTTGTAATATGTTATTATTCTTAAAATAAAGGTAGATATATATTTAAAAAAAAACAAATTAAGAATGTTAGCGTGAAGCTCTGTGCAAAGAAGCAGTGAAATATGGAGGTGGCTCGATGTTTTTTTATGCATGCCGGTGTGTTTTGTTATTGAATTGTTAGTGTACATGTGTGTACACGTGATAGGTGATTCATGATCAGCAACTATGTATATTATGGTTGCGGAATGTAACAACGGAATTACAAACGCGCTTAAAACAATAGATGACTGTGGACTTAGTTTTCAAATAATATGAGGTATTCAAGCTGTATGAATTATATTAAACTTTGTGGTCCAGTGGTTTAATAGCCGAGGGTTAAATTTATCGTATTAACCGACACCATGTGTTGGTTTTAAATTTCGAATTAATTTCGTTGATAAGATTAGTTCGAGTAGTAGCAATAAAATGACACTATTTACATGCCAGTATTCAAGTCGGTCGACAAATTTCAGTCGCAAAGAGCTGCCTTATTACTTCGCTGATAAGTCTCACTGTCACCTGACATGTGCGGACAGATGGTGTAGCCGGGGAGCTTCATTGTGTTTTCCACACGCATGGAAAGCGAATTGCAAGGTCGAATAATGGCCTTCTGCATATCCCTGTCTACAGGCTATCGAATGCAATATTATTAATTGGCGCTTTTATTTGACCAAGTGTCGTGGATTTACCGTGGAACAGTGGGTTTATCACGAATTTAGTCTGGCTTTCGAATCGAGCTGTCACAAGTAAAACGGATCCGTTAGTAATCGGGATTATGAATTTTTACTAACGACTGACGAGCACCAGCAATCTATCAAATGAACGAAAGATCGAGACGTTCGAAAATTAACAAAAAGTATCTAAAATATTGTAGTTCCAAATCCGCATGCGGTGGTGCTGCTCAAATTTCCATACAAATCGCGTGATAAGCCCACTGGTCCTACTTGTAGGTTAGTGGTAATGTGATTCTGCTGTGTGTTCCCTTTGTTTATGAGAGCGACCGTTTATTTGTGGTTTTTGTGAGAGTTGTATTACTGATGTACATACGAGGTTATAATTATAATGCCTACATAACTTATTTTGTTTTTTTGCACCCTACTATTTACTTCTTGATATACTCCCCTAAGGTTGGTTGCCTGGTAGAGATCACTGCTTAGTGATAAGGCCGCCTTTTGTTTTTTTTTTGTTTTCTTTTAATGTGTTTTAATTTTGTGCAATAAAGAGTTATTATTATTATAACTTATAGTAAGCATTTAAATAATGTTAAATCGGTTATTCGAATGCTAGCTAACATTCGTGGAATTTATTATTTTATTTGAATAACAATTTCGTATTATATTTACATTGTAAACAAACACGATGTGTCGCGGAGTGTCGCGTCGCTGCATCGTGACCATCCTCGTCGAGTGAAAGTTGCCCCTCGACCCCTAAGCATGCTCAAGAAGAAACACTGTTTGCAGGATTCAGATATAACATTTATGTAAACATAATATCGGACTCGAAGATACCGGATTAGAAACGTCATCGATGTTAAAATAACTAGTGACTTATATAATATTTATATATTAAACGAGATATGATCGAACAATTATTAACGATTATCTAGTCGACGGATTGCCGCGGGTCATCCGTAGTTACGCCTAGTTTAAGTGAAATTTTACAAGCAAAATTTTACCAGGCAATCGTTTAAGTAAATGAAAGCACAGAATCGCCCCCGGCGGCTCGTTTCCCGGGAGTGCGGTGATAGCAGTTTTTGCAGAGACTGCTGTGGCGAGATGTAATCGTGGACTTTCTACAGCTGAGCGCCGGACAGAGGAGGTTTCACTTTCATGCTGCGACGGAATGCGGCCGAACCTCGACCCGCTCGCCGTGACCCCCACCCTAGTGCAGTGGTGCATATGCGTTCAATCGCTACCGTTCTGATACTGATTTAATTTCTGGATACGTAACTGATTCTATATACAGTAGTGTGTCATCGCACGGAGATAGCACGACCTGGAAGAGCCGTGCGACAGGAATATCCAATGCATTCGTGAGCTAGTTAATTTTAATTCGACACGCGGCCCGAATGCCTGACGCATTCAGACCGGCGCCGTGCGGTAACCTATCCGCGCGAATATCTTATTCGTGTCATTAGTACGCGAAATGCCAGCTGTTTGGCAGAGTAGCCCGCCAGCCGCTGCAGGGCATAGCTGAGGGGCCGTTGCACCGACTGGCCCCGACTCTAAATTCGGGAACGGTGCATTACGACACTCACTTTCGGCTTCGTTTGTCACGATGCTATTTTTGATTGCGTGTCGATTGTTGGAGATTATTTATCTAGCGACGAAAGATGCCGAGACGCGTACATAATTTATCATCATCATTCTCCAGCATCCGACCCTACGCTCTCATGCGATGGCTATTTCGGGGCCAACGAGAGATGGACGTTTTAGTAGCATGATCCATTAATTAAGGTAATTAATATGCCAATGCAAATGCGAGAACAAATCTAAAATGGCAAAACTGCATTCATTGGCAGTTGACATAGGGCGACGCGGTTTACCTCCGCGTGCAGGAGTAGTAATCTCGAGTTTGCGGAACGAAACTCTATATCAGCAAGCAGTGTCACGCGACGCACCTACTTGTGGCCGCCGATACAACCGACGGCGGTGTAACTCCGGCTCGACCATGCCTTATTGCTGGAATAAAAGCCTTTTTCTTTCACTCGTCTCGCATCACCGCGCCTTCCGTTCCCACGAGTGGCGTTGTTTTTTCTCAAGCTAGGTGCATACATATCATATATCCGGTCTCGCCAGTATATAAAAATACAGGCTTAGACGGTCACTGCGCGCCAGTTTATTGCCAGTACCCCAATGCGTCACGCTCCACGGCCAGTCTGATTGTCCGATGTTGTATTTGAATTCGCCCTTATGCCATTGCACTTTATAACTAAGCATTTCTCATTCGCTTTCAGTGTCATAATTATTTCATTATGTACTTAACGAGACATATAGTTTAAATTAATATTAGAAGCGTAGGTTTTGGTTACTCGAACCTAGTCGTTTATTATGACTCCATAGTGTAGCGAAAGTCTGACCGACCTTCGACGCCAAATTTGGCTGCGAGGCGCACGCGGTACATATTTGAAAGTTTCTTATATTTATGAAAATATTACATCAGGCACTTACAGGTGACTTGTATAGTAAATAGACGCGTAATAAATTGTAAATATATTTAATTTAAATGGTTATAAAATTACTTAATTCAATTTTATTATGTATTTCTTGCTAAATATTAACAAATGAAAAATATTAATTGAAATTATTTATTATTATTTAATTAGTAATAAAACGCAAGTCGTATACTTATTTCATTCGATAATCATTCTGCGAGATTCTCTACATTCAGTGGGTAAGTGGACCACGTGATTCATCGAAGTCAAGATTGTTGTGACGTAACGTTCTGGGCCTTCCCTATGGAGAAACGCATAAAATGAATCCACGTCGGACAACATGCATTAAAGTAAATATGTGAACATAAACAAAATGTTTATAGGTAAATTTAAATTGAAACTGTCGTAACAGCCGCGTGACATTCTCCGGTATCGCATAACGAGCTGACGTCTTATCATTGTTATCGCAATTTATAATTTCCACGCATTGATTGCTTGTACCCGAGTGTTATCGTCGCGTACAATGAGCGGCCTGCGAACTCATCCAAGCGTACATACAATATTGACATGCCTCGGTTACATTGTTTGCGTAGCTGATGGATGCTGTTCGCCGACCAAATGTTTACACTATCGTCAGATGCCTCTTCCTAACCTTGGGCGAAGTTCACTGACTCGAATCCGATTCCTTCGTTTAGCTCTTCGCGTTCCAGTCGTTTGTTTCCGGTGTATTTTTGTCAGCAGCGACCAGGACCTAGGATACGGCGCGTGCATCCTGCCACGTCTTGCTTACACAAACGTAAATTCCCTAAACATAAATACATTTGTGCCGCTGCCGACTACTGTATCCGACTTGATCTAAGACGTTTAATTACTTAGAGCTAGCGTACACAACAATTTGTTTATGGCTTCTATTTTAAGGCCGATGTTAAATGTGTTCATAACCTAACATAAATTTTGTAATCCCATTTCTACTAAATCTCTAATAAGTTAAACTTCACTTCGTATTTACTATGTATAGCTGTTATGTCTTTTTAATAGTGCAATGAACGTTCAACTCGTAATAACATCCAGTGCACCTTATTTTATTAGTGTTTAAGTGATCGTTCGGTGGCCCTTGTGGCAGGCGGGCGTGACGGCACGTTTTAATATCGGACACGTCAGTGATAGATAGTATGAGCGCTTTGGAGTATTGACTGTAAATGGCGGCGTTATTTCAGCATTCTTCGGAGAGGATTTATAGTGCGTCGGCCGGCGCTGCGTAAATATAATTAGAGAGGCTATTTATCAGCTCGGCGGAAGGGCGCGCGCTATCGCTGCAGTTAATCTCGCAGGTCCCTGACGGCTCAATCCGGCGACAAGGAGCTCCGCGATCGCAGAATGGGTTCGTAGGAATGTCATACGGCTAATCACGTTCGCGGAAACCGCCGAGCGAATTTATTCGGCGCTCTAGTATCGCTCGCTTTCCCTGTAATACTTTACAATCAGCATGGATTATGGCCGCGGACTGGTTATTTGCGTTGTATCTGAGATAGCTGGGGATGGACGACGGCTATTCATCTCTGGGATTAGATAAATATATGACGGATCAACGTTATTGATGTAGAACTTAGATCATGTCTGCATTCCTGGCGCGAGTGAGCGTACGTCGTTTATAGAGTCGGTAAACATTAATTTGTTGTATTATTTGCAAACAAAAATATATTATGTTGATTCATTTTAGTTTATTAATAGTTTTATATCTAATATAGTAACTTATAAAGTTTATCTTTTAACGAGCGTTGGCGGTATGAAAAGTTAATAGTTGCATTTTATGCCATGCACTATACTATATAGGCAGAATCAAGGACGCTGAGTGCGACTGGCGGCGGCGCGTGCGCAGCGGGGCGAGTAATCGGAGCCGGTGGCGTCGGCCACAAGAACCGTGTCCACTGTGCTATAATGCAAATGTCGAATAATTTATAATATTTAATGCATATTATAGTAATTGTATGGACAATTTAATAATTTTACTCTATTCGGTTCATAGCATGCATCTCAAATACTTACAGAAGTGAATACAATTATAAATGTGGGCAAGTTTTTACGTTACTATATGAGAGGTTTCCGCACGGATGCGCAGGCGCAGCGCACTATCACGTTGTTTGTCCTATCCGCAATTGTTCTTATGCACCAATGTCCACGAGTCTAACTTCTCTATTTATTCTGTGTATTATAGTCGTGCTTTGTATAATGCACTTATATTATCAATGAGGAGGTAATTCTCAATTGTTTTATTAATATAGGCTCTAAGTGATTTACCTTTTCTTATAATATTGATTTTATTGACAGACGTAACCTCGTTTAAGAGGTTTTAAGTGGCTTACTATCGCGTCTAATATTTTTTTCCGGTTATTAGTGATCGCCGGATAAGAAGCTTAACATTTAATACAATTGCTTCAGTTGTTACTTTCTTTAATATTTTGCAAGAAATATTTCCTTCGTTTATATTTATGCGAATAATGTCCATGAATATTTAATGGGACATCTCCGACTTAGCTTGACCTTTATTTGAACCTCCGCAGCTCCGCCATGGCTATTGTTGCTGTATACGAGTGTCCCTGTTTATTTAACATACGCTTTTTGTTACAGGTAAATATATGTGTTACATTTGAGAGAAATATCGGTGAGTTTTCTACATGTAGACAGGCACATATACGCTGAGAATTTCGTCTGTCCGCTGCTGTTAATGTAATTGACTTATTCATTAAAATGTCTGTGTATTTTTACTAGTCAAAATGACTGGTCTTGCAAGATCAAATTACAATTTCTACTGCATGTAACATTTTCTTTAATTCTTCTAATCTTCTTCAATCTATAACAGAAGAATTAGTTTTATGAACTTTTTATTTTATATATATTTGTAACTAGTGGCGAACGGGGCAATCGCCTGGGGCCTCGCTCTTGCAGGGGCTTCGCGCAACAACCCAAGCCAATTTAAAAATATATAGAATATATACAAACATTCGATGAAATTTTAAAACTCAAATTTTATTTATTTGTATGCATTTCTCGTCAAATATGACAAATACCTAAACCAAACAACGAGATCTACTTTCGCACACATATGTTTCACGACGTACAAAGGGCCTCGCAAAGACCTGCCGCCCGGGGCCTCGCAATCGGTAAGGCCGCCACTGTTTGTAACAAATATATACTTTTTTGGTTTTGGTGAAATAGGTGTATATTTAAGCTGGTAAATCTAGTGTTAAATGTAGATAAATATGTCGTAGTGTTACGTAATATAATAATTTTAATGGTTATCATTTTGTTTGTAAAGTTAATGGTTCGTAAATACGGAAATGAACTTTAAAAATTTATCAAACATTCTGTCTTTATTTATTTATTTATTTATTAATCACTTCCACGATATGTCTTCTCACGGTGTGTCCATTTACAATAACAAAATAATAAATCAAATAAGTCAATCAATATTTTGTAAAATAATTGACCAAAATTAAATCTGATGTAATCGGTGACCGTTCAAAATAATTATCTATCCTTGATGTTAATCGTGATTCACTTCGAGTGTTATCTTGTTAAATGTGATGTTACGTGTAAAATTATAACTAATTTGTGTTTATTTATTTATACCCACAAAATTACATTAAGACAGTATATTGTAGAAAGGACCTATTATTACAAATCAAATATTTTAATTATAGGATACGACAGCTCATGATAATTGAGTTTTAGAAGTTAATAGAATCACAAATAATTAGTGTTTATGACAATTATGGTTCTCAAGTGGAGGTCTCGTACCAACAAACGCAGCATAGGACGTCCACCAATAAGATGGACCGATGACATGGTAAGGATGCAAGCCGCTACAAATAGACCACACTGGCGTTCAATGCAGTGGACGTCCTATGTATGGCTGATATGAATGGATGACAATTATAACTAAAATTAAAATTATCAATATTAAGAAATGATTTAACGATCTATATGAAAATGTCACGGATCTTGATTTGTTCCATTTGAAGCCTAAGAACCTCAAGTCTATTTTGCACTTGGCTTTCCTATAACACTCTATGTTCGAGCAGCAGACTGGCATTCGTTACATCACAATGTATATAATTTTCTTCAGATGTTTATCACAACTTAGCTTTATTTCTCTGGTCTAGTGTAGTTGTTACTTTCATGTTATGGTTTGTTAACTGTTTGTTTATGTCTAAATAAATAAATAATAGTTGAGATGAAAAATCAGATGACTATTTATATAATATCGCACGTATAAGTGCTCGCATATAATAGAGGCGTTTGTTACAAATCTAAAAAAGGGTTGTCGTGTATAGCTTTTAATGATTGTGTGGGATGTCGACACCTTTTGTATATTCAGTTTTTTTGCGTCTAAATGCTACATACAAGTTGTGTTTTTTAACCGCGACTGATTAACGAGTGTAACCTGAGACGCGAGCGTGTGTCCCTCTCCTACTGTTCCTACACGTACGAATAAATTAATTCAGCTCTGTACGCCTACATTCTAATATGGGGCCGCTTGTAATGACACTAAATTAATGACCAGAAATTAGGTGTTAATCAATTATGTGTCAGACAATAACAAAAAAAAAACACCTTTGCATATATACGTTACGTTTGTTATTGTTTTGTCTTCGTTGTGAGTTTTATTGTTTCTATTAGACGGTTTTGTTTTAGGAAATTTATCACACACAGTTTAATTCCAGACGTTGTATCATTAGTTTCTCCGATAAGATTTGCTTCACAAGCTATTTGTTGAACCCATTGCACTATCTTCTGTAATGTATATTCAATTAAGGCCACCAGACACGAGCGCCTCTCCTACTTATCTATTTTACAAATAGTATGCATTTCTGAAATCCATTTCGCTGTTGATTAATAATTCTTTGACAACGAACTTGCCGAGGTGTCTCGGGAATGTGTGAGATCTAACAACGCGTGAAGCAGTAGCAGTAGTCTCAGATGCCGGCACGCAATCCGCCGAATGTTCAACGGTCGTCACTTTATATCCTCCTCTAATTAGTGTCAATCGCTATCGGGCGTCTCGCTCGCGCATCTGTTTGTTCGATTTTGGGCTAGTGTTGCCGATGACAAAGCGTCACTTTCTACGGGCGCACGCGCAACGGCAAATGAAGTGTGTCGCGTACGCAGACAGCTGCACGATGTACTGCTCTAATGTGCGCCGGAAACCATCAATTTAGATAGTGTGGCGGATTGTACTCGGTGCCTCCAGAACGGTCTCTAGATGTAGGATGTAACTGTTGTACGGAGGAAATACTGATTTATGTTCTTTATTGTTTTGTATTTGAGCATACTAGTTACAAGGATATGTCACTTAATGTTTCAATCATTGTTAAGCAGACACTTCCCTAAAATTTGATTTCTAATTAATATGTATGTGAATACAACATTAGAATTTTATTTTTGTATTGAATTACGGACAGATGTTTCTCTTCTTTGTAATGAGAGTATTCCGTGACATTTGACGGGACACACCCCACGCTTTCGGGATAGGGGCCATCGACACGATGTTTCTCTATTAGTAAAATAGATTGCTCAGCTTAGTTGATTTACGCGACCGTTATCAACAACAGTAGTTAGGAGCAGACTGCAACGACCATTAGTGCAATGTTGAGCAGTAAATTCGAAAGGCTGTCATACTCTTTGTTCTATTTCTTAGAAACGAAATGAGCAATATTATAATGCGATCTGGAAATGTCAAAAGATGAATTCAATTTACGAGTTGTCCGGTTAAGAAATTGAATATAACCTTGATCGTGAATATTATCGGTTACTTTCTCGTGATAGTATTGTTTCTGAAAAGCGGGTCAGAAGAAAGCGATTGAAGCAGCGAGAGTCTGGTCACTTTAGCAATCGCAGACGAGTCGCTGTGCGAAAAGGTCACAAGGCCATTATTGTTTATTATTTGTACAGAATTGTCTAAACAACCGTTTAGGTTTGTCTCTATTTTTGGTATTAGAAACTTAGATTAATGAATGTTTGATGGCTTGTTGGCATTTTTCAAAGTCATCGTATTTCACTCGACGGGTTTAATAGTGTTAAATTTTAATCACTTCCTTACTTGAAAATATGGTTCCGGGAATTCTTATGGAACAAAAAAAATACACAAACTACCAGACTGTTATTTTTTAACTGCTTTACATAAAGATCAATTCGCTATGTACAATGCACATGTGTGGAATAGTTTCTGTTTACGCTAACGCTCTATGGAGGTCGAATGCATGTATTAATTTGCAATGTTCAAAACTCCCATTTTTATTTTGTTATTCTTATATTGTGAAAGTGGCTGAAGGTGTTCGGACGTCTCGAATGTCCCATAAAGACGTATTGTCGGGGGAAGTGCGCCGGCGCAGACCATAATTCACCGCGACCGGAGCGCTCTCGTAATTGGAATGCGGGAACGGTTTGTCCGAGAGGTTATTGCGAAATATAAATCTGCCTTTCTTCTATTGTATAGCCAGGACGACATGCCTCAATTCGATGTGTAATAATTTTATATGTATAGTATATACGATGTTAATGTTAATTTTTCAATGTATTTCGTTTTGTTTGGATTTATGATTAAGTCCAAACAAATATTGGGTAAATATTATTGTTCTTTTTCTCAATTGTTTTAATTCATGTGATTGTTTTGTGATATCAAATCGGGAACAATTTCGAAAAGTATAAAGGACTTGTATCCTATAGATTTCAGTATTTGGATGCCCACTTACAACCTTGTAGAATGTCAGTGGTAGCATCGCTATGCGGCTATTAACCACACTAAACGCCGTTTAATTATAACAATAATTGTATAATATGAATAGTTGACTGGTATATAATTAAATTGTACGTAGGTTGCGCCTACGCAGCTCAACAATAAATCACAGACGATGTCAATGTTTCAATCGGCACTTTTTTCTCATGTTTTGATTATAATCGGTTTTTAGTTTTGATGAGCTAAATTTATATACTTAGTTACTTAGTTTTGTTTTTGATTCTATCGTAACGTCGATCAAAAATTACCAAAAATACATTTTGCTTAACCTTTGAGTAGGCCCCATGTTTGAATACAACAGTAGGTACTAAATATATTAAAAACTGAGTTCGTGTTTAATTTAAAATTCACACTTAAGTTTTTAGTAAACAAACCTGTGTGTACTTCCTTGACACTAGTCATATTTGTTCTGTCAAATTTATATTTTATCCAATGTCATACTAACATTTGAATCTCATTAATGTAATGTCATAGTTAATTTTGTATTCGTATATCCATGACATGTTATGCATTTTTAAAAGTGCAACTTTTGTCTTAAATTCGTTTTATATTCAACAGAAACGAAACTGTTTTTATGGTAATAACGATTTCTGTAGCGTTAGTATTTTAGTTCCGATTCTAGATCGAATTCGATATGATGACATACTTGTGTTTGTACTTACAGTACATCCTAACTTGGGGTAAAAGAATTGTATATATATATTGTAGTCCCATTGTTTTCCTTAATCCTTACCACGACCTTTTTTCATGAGAGCCCTTTCTACTTTGCAATCTGGTGTAAACCGTTCTGGTGGCTAGTTTCGCGATTGAGTTTCGAAATAAATAGAACAATTAAATACGAGAAATGTAGATACAATCGTAAAAAACAAAGTACGTTTTGTTCGCAATATTAATATCTATAGATTGTGGGGTGTATTTCCGATAAGCATCTGTTGTTGAAGATAACAATAGCATTCTATTATCTGCTTATCAACCTCGATATTTTCCGACTTAGGATTTATGCGTTTTTTATGCTAATTTCCTTGTGCATTAGCTCCAAGCACTATGGAGGTTGATACATTATATCAATTATTAGCATATTGATTATTTTTTAATGTTATGACTTTATTAGCTTAGTTTTGTCGCGTTCTCTGTTAACGCTTGACACCTTTTGTTTTCGTAGTAATCTTGATGAACTAGTTGGTCACGTTTCTTGTACTAGACGTTACAGATCGCTAGACAAAGTTGGTTTAAACATGACTACGAATCTACATGTATACATTACACTAGTATATATACATTAAATTCACTTTATTCCCAAGTTACTCTAGGGTAGCTTCTTCCTCTACATAGCGTCTTCACGTCGATTGCTGACCAGCGGTTAACTAATTTAGAAAGAAGGTATTTCCTGAATAAATCATTTCGCACGATATATGCGTCTCGTTCATACGCTAAACAATAAAGTGAGATGCAAATAGTCTTAACTATTCGTGTTTATTATTATGTTCTCAAATAAATCATTTTCTTATAAGTAGGTGCTTTGTGGTATGCGTATAAACAGTTATGTGTAACTATAAAATATTGTCCCGTGTCATTGGCGTGTTGAGATGTCCTAGAGTTGTCGGCGCTTCCGTAAATATTTCGTTTATTACAAATTCAATTACTTGTAATGTAAATAGTATCTAAGTGTTTTTTTTACTTAGCGCTGTTCACAAAAGGTGGGAAGTAGAAGATTGATAGTTATTTATATTGTAGTATAGCGGCATAGTGGGGGTGACTGTAACATGTAGACGTATGTCAATGGTAACAGTTATATGTGCTCATGGACCGCACTCTAGCTTAACATCAGACGGAGTGTGGTCATATGCTGGGCTACTAAAAAATGTGAGAAAATATAAAATAGATCGTTATAACATTATCAATTTAATAAAATGCTATTATAATTGATATGTATTTAATTGTTTCTTAATTGTTATTAATTGTAAATTTATTTATATATCATAATTCATAAATAATTATAATTTTCTTGTTTATTTCTTTACATGGATATAATTACAGTCTAAACTCCATGTAACGTCATTCGTTTTAACGACAAACTTCCTAAAGTCGAAATCTCTTGTATGAAATAAACTTTTTCCTTACTAATTCAGATTTTTCTTCTCTCCATTTAACGACAACTCTCTATAACGCCATAAAATGCACAGTCCCTTCAGTGTTGTTATATAGAGTTTACACTGTATGTTTCTTTTGTTTCAACAATCAGATGTAGGTGAAAGGAAGGCAGGGAAAACCCAAATGCACGTATATTACTTATGGCAGCCATTCTCAAAGTGTATTCCGCGAAACCCTAGGGCTAAAATACTGCAAAAAATACCTACCAAAGGGAGATTATAAGGTTACATCTAAATATTACATTGCAATATTACATTGCAATATGATTATTCATAAATACATATAAATCAGTTTTTTATAATTATGTTAAGTCTTTTTCCTTTGCCAAAAAAGTTTGAGAACCGCTGACTTATGGAATTGCTCATTGCTAGTCCGTGTGATGAGAAGGTCGCTAACACAAGTTAGAATAAAACATGACTCCACAACGCAGGAGGGCTGAATCAGCCGGTATATTTGGATACGCACAAAAAACTTAACTTGCTTTGTACCACCCACGACTTCTCAAATTGGTTAACTATACACAGACACGTGTTCTACGATTAGTACTTACTTACAAGGTATATGTACGTGCATATATATAACCTAGGTATTATAGTTAAATGTTAGCTGTCGACTCGTGTCGCTTTGTCTGTCACACACGTTATAAGAAATCCTTAAGATTAATTGTGCGGTTTGAACTGCAATGATAATATAAATAGGATGAATATATAAATAGGATGACAATGCCCCTATACAGCAGCTATTCTTCTACATCATAGTAGATTTATTATATATTATTATGACATTAATAATGAAGATGTCCTATTTAAGCGAACGTCTTCATCATAGTAGCTCCAATCTTTAATTTCAGTTCAATCAGTCGAAAAACTAAGAAGATTTATACAAACTTTCATCCCCTATTTTATCCCCTTGGGGATAGAATTGATCAAAATCCTTTCTTAGCGGATGCCTACGTCATAACATCTACCTGCATTTTCAATAATTCATTGTCAGTCAGTCATTAGTTTTATATATATAGATTATTATGATATTAGTATGTAAGTAGACAATGCCAGTATACAGCAGCTAAATCAAATTGATAATTATTAAATTAATAAATTTATTTCATTTATATTTGTATATGTATTGACGAGTAAAAGCGCTCTATTGGAGCCCATTTACTAAAAGTAAATAAATAAAATTAAAAAAAAATGTGTGTATAGGTAGACTATAATTTTCTTAAACTGTACTATTCAACGGATTAAATTGTTGATACTGATTCAGAAATTTTAATTAAAACTATATGGTTTAGATCAGTGATTCTCAACCTTTCAAAATTCTAAAAGTGTGCCGACAAATTTAAGATATATAATAATGTTAATATTATTAAATAATATGATTTAAAAATTTTTAGATATCTTTTTCTTTGTGTGCCGCCAAATTTTGAAATCATTAATAGTGTGTCGCAGCAAAAAAAAAGTTGGGAATCACTGGTTTGGATAAAACGGTTCGATCGTTTAGGTATAATTCAGGAAGGTGGTGTGGCACAAAATAAAGGAAAAGATGCCACTGTGGATGTTGAGCTTTATTTGTATTCCTGACGGTAAATAAAACTAATTATTCTTGTATTTATAACAGATAAATATTGTTATAATTATTAAGGTAAATAAATAAAAGTTTTTTCCTTATAAAATTAATTAAAATTATTGTTTTATTTCGTAGATGGTTTTTATTCGAATGTTATCCTCAAAAAAGCTTATTTAAATATTATAATACTTAATTAAATATAATGTCGGCTTGCCATGTAAGTCTTAATGTGTAATAATAATAAAATAATACAATAATAAAAACGCCAACATTACATTTTTATTTGACTGTTAATAATGGCGCCCATCTAGACGGGACAAAGCTACATGTCGCGACGACGGAAGCAAACTCGCCAGTACTTAATTTTGGATTATTTTTTTCTCGTAAACACACTAACTTATTGCCTCTTAGCTCGCAATTAATGGCACGACAAGATCGACCTCCACGATATCTGTTCGCTCCTCACTCCTCAGCCACTATATTCGTTTCAATAAAAATTGTGTCTTAATTTACTTAACGTTTTTTTGTACAACTTTATAGACGCATCATCATCTGAATGTCTTTTTACCATATATAGGGGTTTTATTAATTCGTACTTTTATGAGTTCACGCTTCCTTATGCGTTTAGTTAATCTTCGAATGGATACAGATTGGACTTTGGACTGGAATTTTGTGTTGAAGTAGAGACATGTGTGATCTGGGATCTAAATATCTCTTTTGCTAATCACAGTACCGCGATCGTTTCTCTTTCTATCGCTTATATACCTACAAAAACTGTATCCATTTGAAAATCGACGTGTGTATACAGGTTTTATATGGAATATCTTATGGAATAATAAACTAAGGAAACAACTGTTACCACATAGATATTTCTGCAGAATGTGTGCAGTCGTGAAATTGTAGTTAAATGATTGAATTAGCATAGCATCGTTGCCTTATTAGTTCTCTGTTGGCATTGACGGGCGTGGGTATGATACAAAACTCGTCTAATAAAGCTCAATAGAGCCGCAATGATCTAGGAAGTGTTGCTTTACTCTATATCACATAAATAAGCAACTCTGGCGCGCACCATTCATCATTTTCCAGCAATGGCGGCGTGGCTTTGTGTCGGCAGTTAGCAGGTGGGTGCGTCGGTAACTACTGTTTTAATTGTTCTCTTGTGATTGTGCATTCCAGTCTTATTGGTATTGTCGTGATTTAAGCTACTCTTACTTGACTTTTAAATGTTTTTTTTTGTTGCTGTAACACATGTTTATTTCTTCATTTATTATATTTATGACGTTAGTTGTATAGAGTCCATGGCGCCCCCGATCGATTGTTAATGCGCCCTCGCTGGACTAATGTAAATATATGATAGCCAGAGCGATTTACTTACTCTTGTCAACGGCGATATACAGCAAGTAGTCAGTTGAATTTGAATAGGCATGTGAACAGATTTGTAAAATATGCGCTCTCGGTGATTTTCAAATTTAGTATTGCGCACTTAAGGACAAACAGGTTGCCGACCCCTGGTATAGATACTTTAGATGGTTTATAGTCACATTTTGATTTTCTTAATAATAGCATAAATATTATGTACAGTATTATAGTAATATTTTTTTCTGCCTTAAATCTATTTGGTTCTTGTTTTTTTTTAATATTGTGTAACATCTAAACTATGTATTTTTGTAATCTTATTAGAAGTGTTATCTATCCCTTTATCATCTTGAGCATGCTGTCCTATCCTATAATTAAAATTTCATTTAGTTTGTATAATAGTAGTCTTTTTTATAATTGTCCTAATGTAATTTTGTAGGTAGGTTTTATAAATAAATAAGTTATTTTTCTCGTTGGTAACACCTTGCAAAATGTCAAAGAGATATAGAAGGTGGGATATTGGCATAGACACCGTTGACTACGTTTCCAAAGCTTTCTTCCATCCATTGCTCCATCAGGATAATTTTAAAAGATTTCAGTTGAGTAAATTTAATGGACCTAGAAAATATGTAAATAAGTTAGTATTTATTCTTGTATATTGTTAAGTATTTGTGTTTCAAAGCTGTCTGTGTTTAACCTTGATGACCTTAAACCACCGTTGGTCGGTGCCAGCAAAACTTGAGGCGGTGGCTCCCCGTTAGACGGGGTCACTAAGCATAGACCCCTAAGTGTTGACGTGTTTGTCAGGGTTTGCTTGATATTGTTGTAGAAATTTAACCAGGAAATTCTTGGATATATAGTAAATATTTACTTACACCTGCAAAACATACACGAGATGAGGTTTTAATGCATTAACTAAACTTTTGTTTAGGTTGCAACGTTTTGTTTCTGCAAGTAGTTGCAATCGCTTTTTTTAATGAATATTAAAATATTTTTTCGAAAACTTTGCAGCTATTGTAATAATTGTGAGTTTGCAATGGTCGTAAACCGATCGAAAAGATTCTGATTAAAATAATAAAAATAAACGTAATTTTTATCTCGTAAAGTATTTTTAATTATTTATACGAATATTTGCAGCTGGTGTAATAATTGAAAATCAATGTTTCTGTTAAAAAAATAATTTAATATAATTTAAATAAACAGGAAATATTTAAATTATGTGTCTTTTATCGTAGAATAACGATGTCGACCGTTTAATTTTTAAACCGTTAATCCAATTTTTATATCACAATTTTTTTACCTGTTTTAATGAACACAATATTATCATTTAAATTGTTATTTAAACTGTTATTTTAGGTTTTAATTAAATTATATTTTATAATATTCTTTAGGTTGTCGTTACGTGGGCGGTGGGTCCTATTCGTGCGTACGGTTGACCACTGGCTGTAGTTTGGTTGCGTGGGTTATAACACCCACATTAGACGGATTACTATATTAATTAAATTACTATTTCTTATAACATTATTTTTTACATTATATATATATATTAACTAATGATTATGTACTATGATTAGTAATTAAATTTGGTTTCTATGGCGCAGCGGTTTATACGCGGGATATTTAATTTAAAAAATATATAGGGATTTGTTCTTGTTTTTGGTCGTGGTAGCGTATCCCTGGGGAAAATGTATTGTCACATGAAATTAGTAGTGTAATTTGTTTTGTTGTAAACTTTATCATGAATCACCGTTACTCCATAGAAACTCTGTTGTCGTGGACTCGTTTGACCTTAAAAAAACGGTACAGAACAATAAAAAGAACCATCATTTCGCCTAGTGGTTATCAAATTAAAATTCCTCGACACTGCGGTTATGCGAACATGTCAATTGAGTAAGATGTTTTGATCGTGTCCATTCACGTTATTGTATGCAAACCCGACACGAATTGTTCATGAACTCGAGTTATGAATAGGTATTTAAATTGTTGTAGTTTTGATCGTGAGCCTTTGTTAGTGTGATTGGAAGAAGTATCATTAATATTGATTGGTCGGTTGTCCGTGACAAGATGATAGTCTGTGGAGGTTGCGCTTGCGCAAAGGTGGTTACACTCGGACGTCCTCTATCTGTGTGCCTTCTCTGTATCTTATATAAATAACTGATAGATTTAAAAACCGTCTAATGTTATGCTAGTAGCGTAGGTCCAAAGAGAAAGAAATATTTGTACAGAGTTAGTCGTTATGTTGAGAATGACAGAGAATATCTGGGTAGTTTCATATTAATCACTAAATAAAGTTATATGTGTTGGTGTCTGCTGGAATTTGAAAGATTTTGAGTGCCAGGTCGTGGTAGTCCTTTATTTTGACAGCCATCCCCACCATCAAACTGCGGGTCGTATATATTTTACTAAAATGTGTGATTAAATATTTTCGTGTAATAAACGTAATTATTGTGATGAATGTTCCTCATAAGTCATTAATACGATATTAATTGAATACTTTATCATGTTATAAATGAATTTAAAACGTAAAATTACTCAGAGGACTGAGTTATCTTTCTTATGGCGTTTTATTTATCGTATCATGTGGTAATTATTATTGCAGTGGAGCAGGAAGCCCAAGATTGACGCGATCGTGACGAAAATAACACATTTTCACGGCTTAAGTGTTTAAATTGATTATTAATAACACGTCGATTAATAAAATAGCCAAATCAGTATATCGCCTTCGGGTGAGTATGATTTACATATGCGAGTATTGTCTCATCTTTATATTTAACATACTTGCAATGTGTCTTATTTGCATGATGAAACGATTATATATTTTTTATTACTATTTAAATTTTAGTTTAGTATTGATTTGATTAATTTAACACTAGAATTACCAACCGGTCGAAATGACCGGATGACTTGTGCTTGCAAAATGTTAAATATAATTAAATAAATTTATTGTAGTATTGTAAAAAATAGAATCGTTTACATATAATGAGTAAGTTACATAAAAGTGTTTTGAAGAAATTTTGAAACCGGTCATATTGACTGGCTGGTAGTTCTAGTGTTAAATAAAAATCTCGTAACATAGGTATATTTTCGGCTCCGTTGTTAAGAATTATAATATTTTATAATATAATTGTTTTAATAAGTACATAAAGTGTCAAATCATTCATTTGTTTTAAGCCTAACTTAGACGTAGTGTGATCACGTGATAATTTATTATGAAAAAAAAAACCTATAATATTTAGTAATTTTTGTTAGTTTTCTATGCATACAATAGTGCTATTAGAAATACTTCCTGCTCGCTATGTTCAAGGTCTTGCAAAAGCTCATTGATCCGTGTGGTAATATATACCTACCTATAGTAGACTGAGCGTGTAAAATGTCAAATGTCAAACCGCTTGATGGATCTCACGCTGTTCCCTCCCTCCCTATCATGAGCAGCTTGAGCGATCTCGTTAGTTACACTTGACTTTAACTGTCACATTAGCAATTAGATAATTATTGTACACTCAATTTTTGTTGCGGTCTTATTCTTAAACATGTATATGACATTTTTACGTTACTATGTTAACATAGGTAGATGTTATTGTGATATAAAAAGCATCTAGACCAGCGGTTCTCAAACTTTTTTTGGCGAAGGAAAAAGCCTTAATATAATTATAAAAAATTGATTTATATGTATTTGTGAATAATCATATTGCAATGTAATATTACGTAATATTTAGTTGGAATATTTAGATGTAACCTTATAATCTCCCTTTGGTAGGTATTTTTTGCAGTATTTTAGCCCTAGGGTTCCGCGGAACACCACTTTGAGAATGGCTGATCTAGACCTTAACAAATGCAGTTTTCATATGCGCAGTAACTAGTGCGTCAGTCTATTACATAGAGCCCCGGGTTTGATACCCGGTCGATACAAATATTTGTAATATCATATTTGTTATAAAAAAGTTGTCCTGCATCCATAGTACAGGGTATTCTAGTTTAAGGCCAGGGCATTTATTATTGTTATCAAATCCGGGGCCCTAACGTAATAGACATACAGTACATATAGTACAATTTAACGTTTAACGTAGATTTTGTTATAAAATGCATTAGCAGTGTGCGGGGTTAACTGACTATGGTAATTAAATATTGTAATTGCAATAATTGAACGTAAAAATATTTGCAGTAATAACGCATTTAATAATTCTTAGAGTTGCGGTTGTGTGTTGTTTTAATGCGGTAAACTTTTTGCGGTGTCATCTACATTGGTTGGAGATTTAGTTACAGTTACTTGGTTGATGTACTGTTGCTCTCTAGGATCTGGGATTAGCTGGTAATGGTGTTAAATATAACGCCTATTACAGCATTTTTGTAATGATAGACATTTTTTTTAATGTTAGTTAATTTTCTTGTAATTAAAAGAATTTTTATATATCTATATAACGGACTTTAATGACGTGTTTTTTTTTTATATAGAAAACATCTTAAAATATGGCGAGCAACGTTTTTATTCTATTCTTACACGTGTATGTTTCTCGAAATTGTGTTATCGTAATGTACAGCCTTGTCTATGTTAGAAAAAATCAGATTGTTAGCGTCGATAAATCCTTCATCGATATGTCTAATTAATTGAATATTTTCTAAGTGTACCGTTGATCTGTGGGCTTATCACAAATTTTAGTCTGGCTTTCGAATCGAGTTCGCTTCAAGCGATTTGTATGGAAATTTGAGCAGCGCCACGGCGTGCGGATTTCGAACTACAATATTTTAGATACTTTTTGTTAATTTTCGAACGTCTCGATCTTTCGTTCATTTGATAGATAGCTGGTGCTCGTTAGTCGTTAGTAAAAATTCATGATCCCGATTGCTAACGGATCTGTTTTACTTGTGACAGCTCGATTCGAAAGCCAGACTAAATTCGTGATAAGCCCACTGAACGCCTTTCCAGTGTAGTTCGTCCGGGGCGGCGGCAAGGAGCGATTTATTCGCGACGTAACCGGGTCCCTTACGGTAAAAGTACGCGCGCATATATCAACACTTTTGATTTATATGACAGATAAGAGGTAATTAGATTTTGTGTTTTATTGTACTTGTTCAGTAAAATTGTATTGATTAAAGTTTAACAAAACACGAGTACTAAACTGGGAAGAGACAAAGAGAGGGTTGCTAATGTAAAATTGGATAATATATAAATATATTATATAAATTTACACCATAGTTTTAAATAAAATTACAGATTATGATTATAATTAATTGTGGAATATTTATACGTTTAAAAAATCTTTCACTGATGGATGGAATGCAAAAAACGATGTGATTTTCAGAAGTCATAGTGACAAAAGCCTTTCCCGCTCGCGTCTCTGCGTGTTGTCTTATCTAAATTCAAACAAGTTGTATTTAAAAAACATAGTCCATTTTTGGTGATGTTTCCTTGCAATGTGCAATCGGATATGTGGAATGCTGATATCCTATTCGTGTGAGGTGTTAAGCCATTAAAGCTAGTAAGGCTCGGACTACACAAAAACATCACCGACATCGGCTTTACTTTATTGAACTTAAACACGTCAATTGCGCGTAGTTCCGTTTATTTTCTCGATTCCTGTTCTCCATCAGCGTTTTTTGTCATATGTAAAGTAACACAAAAATGCATTTAATGTCGCTCGTTAACCTTTATTATGAAGAAACCCGCGGATTTTTCTCCGTCGGCGCCATACTTAATTGCGGAAACGGCTCTGGCAGACGATACACATGTCGGTATCTTAATTTGTTATTTCTGCGTCAGGGAAACGCGTTCAAACCGGTGACGTAGATCTGAGGAAAATTTTGTCTCGTATCAAATGTCGAGGGCCAATGGGGACGCGTTGCTTCATAAGGCAAACACTTTAATGTTTATTAATATTCAATTGGCGATTGACATTTGTGTAAAGGGTCAACCATTAATGTTCACTTTCGATGATTAGAGCCATCATTACTGCAAACATTTAATCATCTCTTATCACTGGAATTATGATAAAACTGTCTCGAAAGTCCAAATGTGTATCTCTGATATATCTCATTGGGTTTTGTAGATTATTTTTTTTGTAAATTATAATTTTATAAGTAAATTTCTAAAATAAATATTATAGTAATGAAAATAACTTAAACTAACACAATTAATAATAAATTTGTAATTAAAATTGCAAGCCGTGTAGCCCTTTGTATAATGTTGTCCACGAAGGTCTCTGAAGGCGTGAGGGTCGCGTCAAATATGACGTGTGACGTGTCAGTCACGTTTGGTGGTCGACGTGCAATATATGTGTATACAGTCAGTCTCCTGGCGTATTATGTGTGCACTTAATGGAAAATCACGCCGAGATATAATATAATAAGCGGTAACTTGGCTTTGATGTTAATTATTATGCTTTTGTAAATGATCATAAATTTATAGTGTAGTCTTGTTAATTAGTTTTTTTTATACTAAGTACATTAATTAGATATTTTTTTGTTAATTTGATTGCAATAAGTTATTAATTTGTTTTAAAGGATTTAGGCCGTTTTATTATAGCGTTTATGTTAATATCGGATACATTATTATTTATTTTATATTCACATTTTACTCGCTACGCCAGTAATTCTCAACCTTTTCTTGTTGTGGCACAGTTTTAACGATTTCAAAATTTGGAGGCACACAAAGAAAAATTTTAAAATCCTATTATTTAGTAGTGATAATATTAGCATTATTATATATCTAAAAGTTGGCGGCACACTTTTAGAATTGACACATCACAACATCTATGTACCTACAAATTACGTTTATTTTCACATTACATTTAAGCCATATCCAGCTGTATAAGCCCGGGTCCCAATTATAATAGAGTTTCTTAACAACACTTTAAAGAATAAGATGCGTTTGTAGAATTTACAATTAATTGATAAAGGTTATTATAAAAAAGAATCCTATAGTAATTGAAGAGTATCTGACAATACAATAACTTTTATTAGATGTTATTGCGTGATTCGTTTCATAAATGATACAATGGAATATTTACAATCGAGCCCTTGACCTGGTATTAACCTACATATTATAAATCGATTGATATTTTGCCGAAATGATTAGATGATACAGTAGTCTTTATGTACCTATACTAATGTGTACATTTGTCTTGCTCCTAAACCAAGATACCTACTATTTTGGCGTCAGGACAAAGACAACACAAACATTATTACAACACGATTTGTTTAACTCGACGTTTCGAAAGCCTTGCACCCGTCGTGGTCATAGGGTTAAGGAACAGTAGACATGACAGTAAGCCACACAAATGGTCTTAACTTTTAACCGTGGACGTTCTTTTTTTTTGTCACACTTCCATGTACGCACAGTCCCAAGGAACGCTATATTTCAAGGTCAATTATGTATGAAATTTTAAGTTTTTGTAATGATTTTTACTTTTGTTATTATCTAGACTAGATTCTAGAGGTATCAGATTTAATGACTTAGTATATATTTAATCAATTTAACAAGGCAGGTTTTGTTTTAAATAAACATGTAAATTACAAACTACGAGTCGTCTGCGAGACCACATGTCCACGGTTAAAGGTTAAGTTAGTTGAATACCATTTTTTATAAATAAATAATAAAATATGCATTATATAAATTGTAGTCCAATTTTGGTTATAAATGCTAGTCGTATTTTTTATACTTTTTTAATAATTCTAATGTTTAATTGTTTTTATGCTCCTGTAAAGTCAGTGTTTCCCACTTGTCTCAGGAGTCGTCGAGTCCCACTCGGCTGCTCCCGACGTCAATTAGATTGCTTGGCTTGTTTGCGTAATGTCACAATCATGTTCTAACAATAAATGATTCATGGAGCAGCGATCTTTGCTAACGTTATTAAGATCTTTATCTTAATTAGCCTTTATGTGCGACTTAGTAAGGTCGACAATTGAAATTATTTAAATTGGACGTAACTTTCCAATGCTATTGTGTATATTAAAACTACAGTAAATGTCTGTGAAGTTTTTAAGTCTATTGGATGAATGGAAGTCAGTCTTTTAGTGCTGCGAAGTGACCTAGTTGCGTTTCGATGTTGACTTGGAAGTTAGCTATTCTTCCATTCCTTATGATGTACTTCAGCAGTTCTCAAACTTTTTTGGCGAAGGAAAAAGCCTTAATATAATTATAAAAAACTGATTTATATGTATTTATGAATAATCATATTGCAATGTAATATTTAGTTGGAATATTTAGATGTAACCTTATAATCTCCCTTTGGTAGATATTTTTTGCAGTATTTTAGCCCTAGGGTTCCGCGGAACACCACTTTGAGAATGGCTGGTGTACTTACTAGTACCTTAAGTTTACAAATATAATTAACGTGACAAGAGGGCATACTGATAAAGAAATGAAGTGACCGGCACTTAGATAAAATCTTGGGGTTAATTTGTGATCGTAATTGTAATTTAAACTTTCACCTGCGTCTTGTATAGATAAATTGTTTGTTGACCGATTTCTTGTGTTCGACCATCTGTCCGTACAATTGGTAGTTAATTGTATTTATTAGTGTTGTCCGAGCACTGATTAGTTTTTGGGTCAAACGTTCTACCCTACGTTGATTGGTATGATGGGCAACCTATTTCTTGGTTTTGTACTATATCGAAATTTATGTTTGATAGATACGGCTTTTAATTTTTTTTTAATTTTAAGAATATGAGTCCTATATAAAGTCTACTCACGACCACTTTTAAATTATATTAATAAATATATTAATGGTTTTTATTAAAAATTTTGTTTTCTTATTTCAGGTAAGCCCCTTGATCTTTGGTCTAATATGGATATGGAACAGTTAAACGTATGTGCTAAATTTAAATTTATCAATTTACATTAACGTAAAGGAAATAAACGTAATTTGAGATTATAGATAATATTATCATATTTATGGTGTAATAGTTTCAAATTATTGATACTGAAAATTATTTTTTATAGCAAACGTTCAGCTTAATAGTCGTAAATGTTTTTACGATTGAAACATCGCAATGTTGCGTTCGTATTTGCAAATAAAATAGATACAAATTGATTTAATCGATTGCTCCGATGTGTCGTAACTTGATTAAAAATTAATTTTATAACGTCCCCGTACATAAATTTTAACGATACTCTTTAAGTAATTAAAACGTCTGTTGGTAATTAAATTTTTATGTCAATAGTTGTTGGAGTTATATGGAAAGATGAGAAGATAATGCCGCGTCTAGGGGTTTACGAACAGGCCTAAATGTAGAACGTGCGATATTTACGCGACCCCGTTATGCGCGGTTTCACTATAACGCGCAATTCAAATTTCGCGCTCAATTGCCCCGCATTACGCGAAAGAGTGCGTATAAACATAATGTAGTCATCAACTTCTCTATGGTCGCGGGAATTTCAGTTAACGCGATTTTTTCCGGAACGTATCCCTCGCGTAAAGCGGGGCATTACTGTACTATTACTTGCAAGTTAAGTCATTGACTCAAGTCAGTTTGGCTCAAGTAACGTATTTATTTGCTTAACATTAGGTAGTAGGCTGTTATCACATTTCCTACTATAAAAAATGTTAATGTTATGTTAAACTTTGGCGATGCTACCTAATCACAAGTGTTATATTATGTCGTTGTGTTACATTACCTTGGTGCGCGTAATTGCGTTCGTTGTTAATTTGTTTGTTAAATTAATGTTTTTAAATTAAAACTAATGAATGAGTTACAGTTATTGCCTTCCAACGTCTCAGATTATATTCGTTATTTATATTGGACGGTATTTAAAACCCGTTTCATGAGCGCTATTGACCCGAATTAGGTATTATTTTTTAGTCTTATTATATTATTAATTGTATAATTAATTTACAGTTTTAGGTTTTATGTTTATGTAGTGCGTTGTCTTAGGTTGTTCGCGAATGTGACGTAATCTCGAGTCGTTTCGCTGCAATGCTTTCGAAACGTAGCTTAGGATGAAATTAGTCAAAATAAACGCAACAGTCAACTTTTTTCTTATAGGTACATTGTTTGTATGCTGTTTTATTATGTAGTTATAGAAAATGACAAAATGATAGTTCGTAGTGTTTTGTTTTATTATAAATGATATTTAAATTCTTAGTGGTAAACTTAATAAATAAGTGAAAAACAAATGTGATTAATCATTAGGACTTGTGTAAATGGATGTTCTTGTAATTTATGAGTTGTATGTCCTATTTGACATAGACAAGTGGGTAGGTAGTGTCTAGGTAAGTTAGGGCTTGGCCTGCAGGCGCCGACGCACCTGCCCGGTCTGCACTAGGTACTAGATTGTAGTCTACTTAGATACGGGTTCCGATTATACCTATGTATATATATTTTTTGTCCTCTTATAAGCAAACATTGATGAGGACGATGTAACAGTGCAATTATATTTTATTAAGCGAGTCATTGCAGACGCGTACAATATTATTTGTAAAATTATTGTATGTAGAATTGATGACGTCAGATTCGAAACCGTTCCCTGCTACCACACATACCAATATCGATATTATCTAAATTAATATTTATATAGTACTAGCTTTTACCCGCGGCTTCGCTCGCATTTAAGTCATTAAATAAGTATCGAAGATCATTTTAATAGAAATGAATCAATTTGATTCCAAACAGCTGAAACTATAGTCAGTTGGAGACTATAGTAAAAAATAATATATATTTTTTTAATAAAAAGGATCCTATGCTACTTCTAGTACCTCCAAAAATATGTGATTTTTTTTTTAACATTATTGTGTTTGCTTGAGGGTCTAGATGAAGGGAAAAATAGCCAAAAAAATCACAATGTTTATTTTACATATTTATTTAGAAAAAAAAAACAGGTATCAATTTTGATACTTCAGGCATGAAGGCCATAAAGAAATCAGATATACCTATGCATGAAATAATGCGAAACATTCGATTGTTTTTATTATCGCATAACGACACTTTACACTTTTTACAGAACAGAAAATATATCAAATTTGTATTCAACAAAACTTTTAGTAAAATGTGTTTACTTGTTCACTTTGCCGCGCAAGTAATATGTCATAGATAAAATAAAACAATAATGACATTTGTTTTTTTTTTAAATTTCGTTGGAAAGAATATTATACAACAGTAAAATACGAACAGCCAACCTATAAAAAAAACTAATAGTAATGTGAACATTCGGTTTAAAAGATTGGTATCAAAATTGATACTCTAGTGTATTTACGTTCTTTGTGTGCTCATTTGAATACATAACAAAAGGATGCGTACCTTAGGGTGACCTTATGTTATAATATTCTAAAATTCAATTAATTTTATTTATAGCATTTATAGACCCTCTTAAGAACCCATTCTCTGTCTGTAGATAATACAAAAAGAAAAAGGTTCAAATTGAGAATAAACTATTTGTACTCAATCCAAACAATGATTAACAATGAATATAGGCCTTTGTAACTTGTCTAAATTGTCACCTATTAGTTTTAATTTGGTTCGAATTTGTCGCAAATATAATATTATTTTTGGTATGTTTCTTTATTCGATTTTAATTCAGTGGGCTTATCACGAATTTTAGTCTGGCTTTCGAAACGAGTTCGCTTCAAGCGTTTTGTATGGAAATTTGAGCAGCGCCACCGCGTGCGGATTTGGAACTACAATATTTTAGTTACTTTTTCTTAATTTTCGAACGTCTCGATCTTTCGTTCATTTGATAGATTGCTGGTGCTCGTTAGTCGTTAGTAAAAATTCATGATCCCGATTGCTAACGGATCTGTTTTACTCGTGACAGCTTGATTCGAAAGCCAGACTAAATTCGTGATAAGCCCACAGTTCAAGATAGATGAGGGAATGTTAATAATAATAATAAATTCTTTGTTGTACCAAAAATCACAAAAGGCGAACTTAATGCCTGTAGGCATTTTCTGCCAGTTAACCTTTGGGAGATGTGAGCGGTGATTAATAATACAGAAAAATAAAATAAATACAAAATAATACACAAATAATTTTGATTATTAATAAATTATTACACCAATAAATATAATAATAATTATGTTACTTGTATTATTAAATTTAACAATTAGGTATGTATGTTTTACGCTAACTTAAAACAATGTAATTAATTTGAATGTAATGTTTTTATACATAGTAATTCGTAGAAGGTAAATAACTTATGTGGTTGTATGTAAAGGACCTTTCTATATTGTATTATTATATCTATATAAAAGTCTGTTAAAAGGTGTAATAAAAAATATATATAAATCGTTTTTTTTTGTTTTTCAATATAAACTCAAGTTTCCCGCGCACACTAGACGGTAGTTGCGTAATTTCTTTTTATTATTAGTAATTTCGCAAAACAAACTGTCAATTTCTCACGCCATTTATAAAGATAGCTTTCGCGGTGCCAAACGGAAAGCTGACCAAATTCTTCGCCAACGTTTTTTGCTGTTAAAATTTAATCTGTTTGCTTTTAGTTTTATTCTATGTTATGAAAATTGTATGTTTACACTCGATTTTAAAGTTCTAAGAATGATAATTTCTTGTTCAGTATTGAAGAAACAATGTTATATATGAATTTATGCGCAGGCGCATCTTTGAATATTTGTTTGCGTATCTTGACTACTTTCACTGACATTGAACCTCTGTCGTTTCGTTCGCACACCCAATTTAGAAATTTTATGACGTATTAATATTGAAATGGGTTTAATTCTGTAGTTTTTTTTACTCAGTCACTTGTTTTTTTTTAATTACTTATATTGAAGCTTTTGATTGTATCCATATACCATTTCGATGTAAAACTATAATTCTCTATGCAAACGTAATTTTGAGAGATTAATTTTAGTTGTAGGTTCTTGCGAATCAGTGTATATTATTTTCTTATGAATGTTTAAGCAAATACTTGAAATATTTCGTGTAAATATGTAAAGCATGTACTGTTAAATCAGAACATTGTATCTCAGGTTTCACTCGTCGTTCGAACAAGAAGTCTTCCATAAAAAAAGACGTTTACGGCGCGTTTCCTAAATTTATTTGATTTACTATTTATTGCAGATGTGTTGTAAATGTTTTTATTCCGTATGTGTGTCGTATGAAATTTGTTTTTATAGATAGCGTAATACGGCGCGTGTAAGTAAATATTGAATTAATGTTTTTTTTTATCGCAACAAAATTACGAAATTATCTAATGTTCTTTTTAATTATTTTCGTTATCAGATTGTTAAGTTTGAGTGCGTCTAGAAAACGAAGTTTCTGTTATTATGCGTTGTCTGTGTATTGTCCATTTGCGATTAAAGTCAGTACAATTAGTAATGTAATTAATTGCAATTGTTTTGGTACGTTCACACTGGCGTTATTGTTTTGTTTTACGACCCGCCCCCTCGCTATTGTCAAAGTTCGTTGGAATGCCGTTGTTTTTGTATTTGAAATTAAATTACTTTATGTTTTAATAATTGTTTTATTACTAGCTGTCTACCCGCGGTTTGGTTCGCGTTGAATTTGGAGTATTTTATTTACAACTGGTGTGTATGATTGTTTGTTTTAAGATCATGAAAATTTGTATCAGTGTTTTTGTTTAGAAAATTAAGACAAGGTTATTCTTGGTGTTTTTTTTTGTTTTTATAAGCAAAAGTGGTTGCTAGCGCCGCTTGTAGTACCTATATTGGTTTTAGTAAAGTTTTCGTTCGAACATGTCTTTTCTAGTATACTCGAATCATTGCTTCTATTATATACAACGCTATCATTTGTTTAGTATGGAAATTTTTATAGCGTTATTATGCTCATTATTACAACTCTATTCAAATATTAATAATAAACGAAAAGTCGAAAGTCACGCTCACAAAATTATTGTAACAAAACTTTCTCATACTTAACTCGTGTTAAGTATTATGTAAGGTGACACTATGGGAATTGTGAGGCCATGTTCGACAACAGAAAAAGTGTAACTAATTTGTTGAAAAAAATCTCTACGAAAGTACCGGTTCGCTGTTACTTGCTTAGCGGAATATCGTGGGTTTTGAACTATAATCAACACAGAGTTAACTGCATCTAATGTTATGTAATAATAATAATAGTAATTTTATTTATGTAAGCAGTTTAAAGATATACTGATGATACCGGGCTTACGCTTGTATACTAATCAATGTCGGAAAACAAATGAAAAATTGCATGTGAAGTAAAGAGTGTGAGTTACTTATGAAGGAACTTTGAGGTGACTCCAGTACGTCTGATATCACTGTTGCCTACATACGTCTCTCTATGGCAATTGCCACACTCCTGCTAAACACGCATGTAACTGACACAAAAGAGAAAATGAGATATCATTCCTGCAGACAAGCGAGCCGATATGTTGTTCTGACCACGCTTACTACAATCACATTACTCAAATGTCAGGTTGAGATTTACGCGGGCGGAGCAGTAAAATGAGGTGCGTTTTGCCAGTCGGGTCTCCCTGACACGTTTTCATTCGATTTGCATGTGGTTTTGCATTCACTACGCTCACCGATAATGCGACAGAGACGCTATTTATCTAATGATCTATTGCTTTAATTGGCGCAGGCGCCTGCTTGGCACTGCATTCGTAATATGCACCAGTTTTGGTTGTGCCAATCCTGTTGTGAAAGAACTTGACCGATATTCGTGCTATAATAAAATAATACATTTATATAATGTATTCTTATAATGATTTGTTCCATTTAAAAACATTTTAATTAGTTGTGTAAATGTTAATGTTAAAATTACAACTAGAACTTCTGAATTAAATTTGGTTCAGTCAAGTTGGCAACTTTGTAAATTGAAGAGATGTGATGTGTTATGACATTTTCTCTGATATATTTTTATAAGAGTGAAATGTATCGTGAATAGAAAAGAAAGTGTAGTAAAACTACAATATTTACCCATGCCAACATTAGTTATATAACCCACCAATAACATATTTTAACGTCAGACGGAATGATCGATTCTAATCACCTGATGGGTCACTTTTACCCGAAGTAGAATGATGTTTGGTAACTCTCGAAAGTCAGGTTTTTAGGGTTGATGTCTCCGGGATCGTGTCTGCGGTTAAAATGGTCAATGAACTTTTAGATTCGGCAGTTGGCTAGATTTAATCGCAGGCTGTTTATGCGAGTTGGGCGTGAGCTCTGTGTCCGGTCGTGCCGTGACTAATTCGTACATATTTTGAATATAAAAATATATATACACTTACAAAGACATAGTCCTTAGGTTTATTGACCGCGCGTCCAATTTGGTAATGAGAAAATATTTTGGGGTTTATTTGATAATATTTTGGTTCAAAACATTTTGTTTGCCAAATATTTCTCTCTCAGGAATTTATTGACTAGTTCAATAACTATAGATGAGTAGTAATTGTTTTTATTTGCAATTTATTTTTGCTTAGTGGTATTGGTTATTTTGCAAAAACAATTGTGAAATTTGTTGATCAATATTTTAGTTTTATTTCAATGCTCCTGCAGTAAGATGTCCAACTGTGTCCGTGACCAGATGATAAAAATACGTAGTTTGCTTGCAAAATGAGCTATGTTGCGAAAATAACTGTTTCTTTTAAACTATTATTTTATTCTTTAATCTTGTTTTATTTTTGTATTAATATTCCGGTTATTAGGTCTTCTTTTATAGATGGTCTGAATACATAATAGGTTTTATTTATTTTTAAAGAATGTGCGAAATATATTATAATTAATTAATTCAGTTGTTTATTATCAATTATAAGTTGTATTAGACGGGCGTCTTATTAACTGTTTGATAACTCACTAATTCAAGAGTTCACTGAATATACACTTCTGTTTTATGATAGCCTGGTACTTAACATTCCTTGCGTGCTATTAGAGTTTGGACTTGTATGGAGATTATATGAAAAAGTTTATTATATACGTATTAAAATTGGCTTGAAAACGTGACTAAGAGACCTTAAATGCAAGACCTTCGTTGGAATGTGCATTGAGATCTAAAATCTAAAAATGCAAAGTGCAGACAGCTAGCGTGCGGTTCTCCGCATCTCACTGCTGGCGCCCGCCTTCTCTAATAATAGGCGCATTCCGAGAGTAGGAGGCGAGCAGGACGTCTGCGCACCTGCCCTACCTGCGTGCATATTTTCAATTTCGAAACTTATAAGAAAAAAATAATTTACGATATACTATTTTTTTAGCCATTTGTTATTGCCAAAAAATACTGATATCTCTAATCTATGGTCTAACTGCGACCAGGATGGCTGCAAAGTTTTCGAAAATTCGGATTTAATTAATAAAAAATTAACGCAAACCACAATAAGTATTTTAATTATTAATAAAATTTTCTTTTAATAGCTCCTATAGAATTACAAATTGAAGTTGACGATTATTAACCTCCTAATTAAAAAAATGAAAGAGATACTATGAAAGAAATAATAATTATAAAACGACTTACCTATAAATTTTATATAACCTAATCATTCCCTTTTTCAATTCAAATTCATTTATTTGGCATAAATATGATTAGTAACATAGGTCTTAAAGTAATGTTAGTAGTATTAACATATTTTAAAATTTGCATATGGAATGCAAATAATTCTACACAATTAAAATTTACTATAATGTCAAAGTCAATTTTGCACTTCCGGTTTATTATTCTCAACACTAGAAGCGCTTCATAAAGTGTATTCAAAATAGTACCGCTGTGGTTGTGTGGGTTTGTCTTCCATTTTCACTATTGAAGCATGAGAAAACATCATAGTTGATTAACTTTGCGGCTAAGGGTCTGACTATACCGACTTTCTTGCGCATAATTTTGAAGAATTGACTGCGGTTAATAAACTGTCGATTGATCGAACCGAGTTATTCAGTTGAACGTTAACATTTTCGGCTTTAAACGTTCATTTGAATCAGCCTATATATGAATTGCGTGTGGTTTTATTATGAATATAGGTTGTTGTTATGTTAGAAACCTTGTAAGGGTTGGATTGCGCCAGTATAACCTGTTTCCATTTACTCCTATTTACTTTACATTAACTGCTTTGTTTGTCCGTAGTTTTCCACAAGATTGTTTAGATACACTTAGTTGGCATTATTTAGCATAATTAAGCATTCCGAATGACACAGCTACCGTTGTCACTACTAACAGGAAACTTTGTTCTTCCGTTCTACCTCGAGTGTCTCCGGTGATTATTATTATATGCTAAAGAAAGTTTATTAGAGTTATGATGTAATACAAATATAAGGATAGTAAATCATATAGATAAAGGATAATCATCTAATCTATTATCTAATCGTTTTGTCGGTCACTTCAATGTGAGTTGCAATTATCACCCATTGGACACCTGTTTGCTTATGCTAATGGCTTCGTAAATCACAGAGTCCGTGCCTTATCTGTTACATCGCTCCGATGGTCACGCGCAGCCCTTTTTCGGCTCCATTCGGCGGTGGCGGTGCCAATTACAGGTTCCTCGTCACAAACACTGCACGACAAGCAATGTACATTGAATAGAACCTTATTTGGGTGGTCTCGACTTCTGGATATAGAGATGCGATCTAGGATGAAAATCAACACTAGAAATGTGTATTTTATGATGAAAAACGTTATAGTATTGCGTTTAAATGACCAGCGTTGTGGGTAAATGCGTCACGCTGCTCGTGACATAGCAAAGGCCGCGTCGTATAATAGCCATATAAGCGGTCATGATGCTTTAATTGCAAGGATGTTCAACATATTCGCGCATATAGTTTGTTTGCCAATTAATCTTTCAAAAATGTCTCCGTTGAGGGCCGACCGTTTATGGTCGAGCTTAATTAAAGCTAGCACACGCAGATGACTCCGAAGCAGACGCGGCACGGCGACTTCCTCGTTTATTGCTTTGATTTACGCTTCGGCAACATCCTTGGCCGATGCCTTAATGGTGTATAACCTGCGACCTTCCGCAAAAGGCATCGATAGCTATGATTCACACGCGAATATTTGCGTTGTTTGTTTTTTCGACGTGCCATAATAGATCTCGCCATATGCAGGCGTGCTCGCGGGCGGCGCTTTGTTTGGGGAAATCAGTCAACGACCGGGGCGGTGTGGTACCCCGCAGCACTTCTCTGAGGTCCTCGGACGCATACCGCAAGTGTTCGTCATCGAAGGATTCATGCAAATGATATGCAGCCCTTGCCGTTAGCACGCCCATGACGGAATTCGCTAATTCACCCATATAAGAGGCGCATATGTTATAGTGCATGAGTTAACACGTGCATGTAGTTCTCACATATATTAGCAGACATTTAATTGCTTCACATCCTGAGTTAATCGTCGAACGTCGGCCGGCCCGCAGCCGCTATCTCAGTCATTTAATTTTTCGCTTAGTTAACATACGAGGAGTCGACGGTCGTTTTTTGTGGTTACAAATTAAGGTAATTACCGTAATACCCCTGTCACAACCTTTTAAGTTCAACGCACGCTCGACTCGACAGAGCTCTATGTAAGGACAGCGATTCTAGCTCTTATGAGTCTTTAATATAAGGTGTTAGGTAAAAGTTTGCGAGAAAAAATAAAACTCGTGAATTATTGTTGTAGAGCGCCCTTGAGGGTTCGGTTCCGGGCTATTTTAATGTCGTTTAAATTAAAATATGCACCCAGCTTGAGGCGAGATAATTGTGCAGGACGAAGTCGCAAATCACTGCGCTTTGCACCTACGATACCTGCTGCCCGCACAATTTATTATTATAGGAAACGAGCGAATTTGTTCGTATAGCGTTGACATTCGGTGATAAGGAGTTTATCGTTTTTGCACTGATTTGGAAACGACACGGGGACAGATTGAGCGCAATCACCGCACGATCGTTGTTATTTTCTTATATATTTCGTATTTTATTGGTTCGTAATTGGTCCTGTCAGCTCGTGGCATATTGGTTCTTGGTTTGGCTGCAATGCTCTTAATCGAGTGGGCGCGATATTGGAGGGATAATGTTTTATGTATGTTTACGTTACGGGCGCCAGAATGGTCGTGTAATCGCTAGCGCCTACAATATGATCGCTTGTAATCTGCCATCTCGCAGCCGCCGGCGGACTTCTTTACGACCGAATCCCCTATCTGATAATGCTAAGGTTTCCCAGTCCACTCTTGGTGCTCGGCTAACTCTTTTACTATTTGATAAAGTTATTATCCCGTTTATCGCTTGCACTAAACGACTGTTCATAAATTATGTGGTTGTGGCGCAGTAGTTTTATGAGCTTATGCATGATGTGATGATGATGATGCACGCGAATATATTATCTTATATAATAATAATGTCACTGAAACTTTGGTATTAACTTTTAAAGAAGATTAATAATTATATTTGTCTTAAGTTGTTTATTAGTCATCATCATATTTCATTTCGTTAAACAATCTACCATGTCAAGTTCGGAGTCCAATGTCACCGGGTGACCTGACAGTCAAAAGTTACGCGCGTCACTCGACCAGTCCGCAGGCGCCTCCTCCCTCAGTTAATGCGATTACAATGATTCGCAAATCGGCAGTGACCCAGATGTGGCCGCGATGTAAGTAGGCGTCTGAGGCCGCTTCGTGGCACCATATAGTCGGCCTCTTCGATTTACGAACACTACACCTTACAGATCAATTAGCAATTAGAAGGTAATTCGAATGATATTTGCTTGAATAGTCTTCATTGAAGGACACGTCGCAATATTAAGAAATTGTGTTTTAATTAAGATAAATTATTGATAAGAGATTAATAATACATTTGTAGCAACGGGTACGGCCGAAGTGTACTGGATACATTAAATATCGATTTTAACAAATTTTTAATTGTTTTTGGTTTCACGAAGTTTTTCAATTACTTCTGTTTGGGTGTGTTATTGCGTGTTATTTAATCGTGGGGTCATTGTTTGTAACGGAACGGGTGCGGCTTTGCCTGATGGTGTGAGATGAATTCCAATAGTAAGGCTATGAGTTATGGCGCACAATGAACTTACTGTTTTCGACAGGAAGGCCCTCTGGTCTGTAGTGGCCGACGACGCATGACCATCGTAGACGGTTCATTATTTTTACCCATGAGTAGCATTCCAAAAGTACTAAACAGAAAGTAGACGATTGCAATGACGTCATATTGCTACTAGTAACACATATTCACTAAAATCGCTTTTGATAGCATTTACCTTGACCGCATACAACTTTACAGTTTTGACGAGGTTTGTTTCGATGTTATTGCCGCTCAAGTGACTGCTTGTAAATTAATGTGGGCGCCTTTATTGCATCGTCCAACTTTCAATGGTTACTTTTTATGACATTGCCTAAATTGAAGAAAACATTTTGATAAAAAACGATACGCCTCGCCCATTGCGCCAATCGTTCCAGGTCCAAGTATAGTGCGTGTTTTTTAATTGAATTAACATTTTTTAAATACATATAAACAACATACTGTTTTGTTCTTGAGTACATCTTATAGCAATCTTAAATTGTTGTCACTCCTTTAGTTTCATAAGATCACGTTTAAAACTTGGATGGTATTTTAAAAATTATTCCTCAAGGAACTTTAGAAAGTTATTATTTTAGCAACTTGGGAAGAAAAGATGGGATTAATCTACTTCTCAGTTCACGCTTATTTCCCTTATTTAGGGTAAGCAGAGACCATGGAGTCAATCTGACAGTTCCCTTTACACATACGTTTCTAAAAGAATATCCTATCTACTAAGATTACCGATTTCCTTTATATGTATTTATAATTCTTTCTAAACAAAACCACTTTCATTGGTTATGTTCCAAAATTATGACATCTACATATTATGCGTGTATTAATAATTATTATTCTATTGGCACAGCTCGTGCATCATATCCTCGTGGTTCTTAGAAATGTTGCCGGCCTACTTGGGCACAAGGATCATGCGCCGGATATTATAGTGACATTAACTGTTTTCACTTTTATTGCGTGTCACCACTACATTGCACTTGTGTTTCATGAGTTCCTAAACTATTTCCGGTAATATGGATTTTTTTAGTATTATTTTATTTATAATATGTATTACAAAATATGATTGTTCGGATATAATGTACAGACAATATAATGTATGTATTGTGTATATTTATTTATTATTTTCTTCACATTGCACCAAATATCACTGCTCACACCGACAAAGGTTAGCTGGTAGATAATGCTGACGACATTAAGCTCGCCTATGTGAAAAAAATAATAATATATTTTGCAATTATTTACAGACTAGTTTTTACTCGCGGCTTCGCTCGCATTTAAGTCATTAAATAAGTATCAGAGATCATTTCAATAGAAATGAATCAATATGATTCCAAACAGCTGATATTATGGCACTTCTAGTACCTCCAAAAATGTGTGTACAAAGTTTCATGATGATCGGTTGAGTAGTTGTTGCGTGAAAACGTAACAAACTAACTCACATTCACATTTGTAATATTAGTAGGGATGTCTCTAAGTACCTCTCTGGAGACTTATTTCCTAAAACAGTAATTA
The DNA here is from genome assembly GCA_028551675.1 of Tineola bisselliella. Lineage (NCBI taxonomy): Eukaryota > Metazoa > Arthropoda > Insecta > Lepidoptera > Tineidae > Tineola > Tineola bisselliella. The sequence goes on along the minus strand of JAPWLS010002136.1, from coordinate 28,881 downwards.
CAAACAAAATGTTATAAAAGATGGAAGAACAACCAAAGCGACCATAAAGTGTTGACCATAATGTATAGTGCTTAGTGTGTTAGTTAAACATCCTGAGGTGAGAACAACAAACAAGGTGAGGTTAATGTGGCCGATTTAATAATCTTATCAAGTGGCAACAACACTAGGGCCAATGCGCCCGCTGAGATGCGTATGCGCAGCGATTTATCGTGGACCACCCGTCGTGGACGCGCCCGGTACAGGAACCAACAAGGGTTACAAGATAACTATGGGAATATGACACGCTATTGTACAAACAAAAATAATTTCAACGAGTTTATTAGCGACATTGGCCTGCAGGCTTATGTTAGTGGCTCTTATCTCATGCAGATGTCTGAAGACCACACGCTGTAATGCTATGCACGAGCGCAGTTTTCTATGCAAATTGCGGTGCAGTCTCTTTGTCTAGCTGGTTAATTAATGCACTATTGCAATGTTATTACGTTTATCTGTTGTAATAGAAGCGTAATGCTTTTCTTAATGTCGCTTCATTTAATATCAATATTTACATAATTTTTCGTAATGTTGGACACATCAATCTCGGGTTACTTTCGTCACAATGTCTTAATAATTTGTCACAGTGCAGTGGGGCCAAAGTGTCACAAATTGCAAAACACAATCATATTGCAAAACTGAGCCAAGGATTTAAATATGGTAATAATATAATAGATAAGGAAGAAAGTTAATTTGTCAGTGCTCTCTTATCTCAGGTCCGCGTACCTATTAGCGTCTATTTATGGGAGACTTTGCTTTGTGGTCAATAAAATAATTGAATATCAGTGCGTCGATCTGTGCAACTCGGCGGGCAACCTGCTCTTATCTAGAGCGTAATAAATCGGAGCCGCCGATCGCGATCGCAACGCGGTTAGGCGCCTGATTAATGAGCTACCATTTTTTAATTAACAATCGTGAACATACCATAGAATTACTTAATATATCTTCCCATCTCTGTCGCAATGTCTTAACTTTCATATAACAAAATTATAAGTTAGGTCGTCGAAGTTAATTGCGTATTTTCCATCGATCACACCGATCTTGTATACCGAATGATGGTGTTTTGTCGTGATCGTTGCTTCCCGGTGTTGTGTAAGCGGCGATCATTGTTGTGAACATGCAACACTACTAGGCACTACTAGCGCTACAGATACCGCTTTCTTAATAGCCCAAATTTGTTTGTCTCTTTCGCTTCAGTGAGTGAAAGGGTCAAAATGAAATTCTTTAAATTTATACAACGTTCAAGTGTTTGACGCTCTGTACCAATATCCATTTAGTTTCTAGTTAGGACCAAATATAGGTTTTAAATAAATAATAATAGAATACGGGTAATTCTTCAATATCAATCAGTTTCGTATGGTTCATTATTTTTGTCATTGGAGTCACGAATTAATTTTACGACATCTTCGTTTTTCTTGTCACGATTGTTGATGTAATCCCGACTTATATGTTATGACACATAAAATATAATTTATCGTTTCGCGTCAATGCTGTTGTGGTGTGATTTTCCTCTTGTTGTGTCGATAAGTTATGATCGTCGGAGTTGCCCCTCGCGTGAACCCTGTGTCGGCTTTCGTCCGGTCGTTACTGTGGCCGCCCTTTTAATGATGGGCTTGTCAATGGAGCTTAAAGCTTAACATTTACACAGGTGAAAACGCCTGCTTTATTCTGTTCCTTAGAAATTTGCTTTATCATGGTTTGTGTTTAAGAACAATAAATACATATGCTTTTTTTTACCTATGAATGAATACACGCTCATGCCTGATCTTTGATGACAATATTAACAATTAAGGAACAATATTCTTATTAATATATTTTTTATTTATTTATTTACTTTTAGCAAACTTTTCACTCGTCAATACATATACAAATATAAATGAAATAAATTTATTAATTTAATAATTATCAATTTGATTTAGCTGCTGTATACTGGCATTGTCCACTTACATACTAATGTCACAATAATATATAATAAATCTACTATGATGTAGAAGAATAGCTGCTGTATAGGGGCATTGTCATCCTATTGTATACCTAAGGGTAAACATATATATGTATATATATATATAATAATTTGTGTTTTTGTATATTGAATTTTTGATGATTCGAAAGCTTACACTTTGTACTAATTTATGTTTTTATTAAGTAGTAAATAGCAAAAAAGAAGTCGACTGTTACTGTGTTTGCTGTCTATTTGTACGGGATTTTTATTAGTAGATCGATTGACTCACTAAGAATATTTTAAGCTTATTTTTTTAAATTATTTTTGTACACGAAATAGAAAGCATCTACACTCATACTGTAGACTAGTACAGGTGTTCTCAATAAATATTTTTGTTCGAACGTACTGTTTGGAAGTGTAAAATGCATCTCTGTATCACGGAGAATATAAGGTAGTATGGAATAAAAATTACATTTATATCAATTTTATCTGGAGAATATAATTGAAACCTAAATAAAATTATCTAATCACAGGAAAAATGTGACATACATTTGAAAACAAACGCCTCGTTCGCTGTTAATTGCACAACTTGATCGAATATTTCAATCTATCTATTCGGATTATGGGCGTTGCCTTGAACTGAATTTGGTCGTTTCGCGTCCCATTGTTATTACACAATATTGTTTTTTGAGATAAGTGTTTTTTATATTGATTGATAGCTGTAGTTCAGGGTTGGTTAAATCTTTGGTTTTAGAAATTTTTAATATTTTGTGTCTAAACAATTTGTTTATTTGAACGCTCTAACCTCAGGAACTAGTAATTAAATTCGATAAATTCTTTTTGGGACTTACAGTCAGGAAGATTATAGTCTACATAACATAATATATGAAACCATAAATGCCAACTAATTTGGTATAGTATAGGTAGGTACAGCTAGCGAAAACAGCGATAGATGATATGCTATATACCAGCCATTCTCAAAGTGTGTTCCGCGGAACCCTGGGGCTAAAATACTGCAAAAAATACCTACCAAAGGGAGATTATAAGGTTACATCTAAATATTTACTTATTTAATGACTTAAATGCGAACGAAGCCGCGGGTAAAAGCTAGTATGTCTATAAATTTGATACATTTAAAATACTATTAAATTTAATCTCTAGCGTATTTATTTTCTTTAATATAGTTATATAATTTGTGAGCTAATAACGATGGCACGAAATAGTTGCCAAAGAGCACTAGAAGTTTATCGTCGCGTCATCATTCTCTCACTCAATTCGTCAAAAATGTATTACAGTAGTATTTGTAAATGTCATAGTCGTAATGGAGTTATGTTTCTTTTGTATTTGAACGCGTATAAGTACTATCAAGCCGCTGAAATATGTACAATTAGCAAAAGGTTTGCTTTATCACTTGTATATTTTAAAAAGTTGGTTATAAATAAAGAGGTAAAACACCTCTTGAAAGAGAATTACTATCTAAAATATGTTGCGTAGATTTTGCGTATGATACCTTAAGTATTAGCTACTGTCCGATTCCTACATACAAAATTATTTACAATGATTGAGCAATAATTACATGTACTATATTTAAAAAAAAATTACGTAATAAGTAATGTGAGACTGTTTGAGCTACTGTTGCTCTGTTATCTTTGGTAATTGCTGGTTTGGTTGCTGTGAGATTGTTTTGGGCTATTTGTTTTGCTCTTCGCTGTTCATTGTCTAATGATGATGGCCCGTTGTAGGCGCATTAGCTAATATAATATTAGGAAATGTTTGTTTCCGGCTTTCGTGTGTTTTATTTATCTTTGTTTATGTGTACGGGAGTGTTATTGACTTCTATTCTATCACTCTTCTCGTGTGATCCCATCTGATCTTTTAACTTTACTAAGTATTTTTTTTTTCTCGTTCTATTGAATTTTAAATAATATGTGATTGAAAGAAACAAAATTTGATTTATTAAATACGTCGCTTAAATAGTATATAATAATAATAAGTAAAAGGGGAATTTGTTTAGTTGTGTTCTAGGTAAGGTAATATATTCTACATCTCTTGGTAGTTTACAGTAAGAGAGGAAATAAATCTACTATTTCACAGACATAACTCTATGTCTAAGTTGGATTTGATTATAGATTTTTTTAAAAATATTTCATTTGTTATTTTGATATAAGTAGTTTAAAATTACATGTGTAGATTTCGAGATAAATAAGATTTCTTCATTATTTCGGAATAAAACCATGAGAGACGCATAAAAATGTTTCCAAAATTGTGTTAAATAATGTGTAGGTAGAAGGTGTTGTTGACATTGTAAAGGTTATAAGAAATAATGTTAATATTTATATTTATGTATTTTATTTATCTAAATTGCATTGCCCAATACTATTACTGCTTCTTCTATGACAATTGGTTATCTGGAAGAAATTACTTTTAGTGATAAGATCGCCAATTGCTCTAAATTTGTTTCCTATGAATTAATTTGTGTCAGCATTGTTATTATTATGTTTTTAAAGCAATAAAGTATTTATTTTTATTATTATTATTTATTGTTTTTGTTGTTTGTTTCAGGTATGTGTGTGGTGACTTGGAATTGAACGTATCTGCTCATTATAAATTTAATGTCAGAAAAGTACAACGTTTCTCGTTAAGCATTCAGTGAGTATCCCAAGTTCGTGCCTGCATCAATATGCGCCCGCGCACCTCACGAACATGAATTGACGAATGAATCACACCATTTTCTTAGGAGTACGGCTCGTTCACGTGACGTCACGATTTCTATGTCGCACGCGCATTTAACTATAGTTAATTATGAATATGATTTTATTTATCCGGCTTTATAGTGGCGTAGAGCTGCTCGTATCGTATTTTTTTTTTATATATTTGAACAAAATAATAATAGATTTTAAAGTTGAAGTATAATAACAATATTGGTATATAATTAATGACTATTTCTAAAATTATGCGGTTAAAAAAAAGTGTTTTATTTCGAGCGTGAGACTTGTGTGGCTGACTTTTAGATAAATACGCCGATGACAGTTATTGTGCGCGCTACGGCTAGTCTGGTGCCTCCTTGTGTTTCTATGTTTAGGTTAAAATTGTGCCAATTTATCTACTTATATAAATAAGTTTATCAATTCAATATATGTATGACTAGCTTTTACCCGCGGCTTCGCTCGCATTTAAGTCATTAAATAAGTATCAGAGATCATTTCAATAGAAATGAATCGGTATGATCTAACATCAAAAATTCAAATAGTTTTATACTGCGTATATAAAAATGACAGGCAAAAATAAAAATATAAATAGAAAAATTCCAAACAGCTGAAACTATAGTCAATGTTACTTCTAGTACCTCCAAAAATATGTGTACAAAGTTTCATGATGATCGGTTAAGTAGTTGTTGCGTGAAAACGTAACAAACAAACTCACTAATACTCAATAATATTAGTAGGGATATATTTTATATGAAATGTTATATTTGCAACAGCCATGAGAATGTCAAAAACGGTTTACAAATAATTCTAATCCGCGTGGATGATGTGGCAGTTTTCATAAATTGATTACCTTCTTCAAGTCTAGGTCGCTAACCGGTATTGAAAGGCCGACCACTCCTTTCTGCACTAACCAAACTCATCCGACCACGCTCGAATTCGTCGTATCAACGGTATTTTACGATACAGCGAAGCCGTAGAAGGGCGACTTTGATATTATTTTAAAACCATTGAGACACTCCCATGCTCCACCTTTTTATTACTGCTACATGATACGTACAGAAAAATATGATGTTGCTTTCCTAATTATGGCTAACGGCTATGCGCAGTGTCGCTACTTGAATGCCAACGATTGTATCCCAACTCCGGCGATGAACGTTCGCGATATGCATGCAGCCCGCCTAGCCCGAACCCACTCGCTATTATTATGCGTGCTTACGTTGCAGACCGCACTATCTCTCCTCAGCCATCGCACAAGCGCTCGAGTGAACCCTGGAAACGACCCGTGGTCTCACAACAGGAGCCGCGAATGTAGGCCACGATCACACTGAGTTTCCACAAAGCTATTAACCGTCCACAAAAGCTGTGGTTTGCGGCGATCGCGTCGCCGGCGTCTCTATACTATTTTGTCATAAAGTGAAGTGGTAAGTGTCGAAAGTGGTAATTTTCTGTAAACTCTAAGGAATATTCACGATGTAAGAAATTATTCTTGGTATTATTTTACAACAACATTTTGCAGATTATAATCATGAGCACTGTGTTATTGGTAAATTCTGCTCCGTAACATTTCCGCGTAGTGTAATAAATAATACCAAAGGAGTTTGGTAAGATATTCAACATCACGGTCTCATGACTCGTGTTACAGTTCAAGAGGGCAGCCGCCGTGACGCCCATGCAACAAAACAATAGTGTAACTAGTGCTTTTGAATTGTTAATTGCCGCTCACATTATAAAACATATAAAAGACTGGACTATACCGGATCGAAAATATCCAGAAAGGAGTTTATATTTTCTTTAGCCGATGAATTAGCTGGAGAAAATAAGGATAACATTCGTCACAGTTCAGACATTTCAGATCAGTCACCTTCAACATCAGGAGTGCGAAAAAGTTGCCAATAGGCTACTGTAATAAAAATAGAAGCAGTAATGTATTGTAAAAAGATCGTATGCGAAAAATGCACAAAAGAAATTCAATACGTTTGTAAAAAATGTCTTTATCGAAAATATGATTATGTAGCGTTTATAATTATTATTGTTATCATTTCCGTAATTACTTAAAAAAAATGTTGACTTATTAATATTTTATTTTTATGTGAAGCCTTATATTGTTAAACTCTGATTTAGTTTGAATAAATTGTTTTTTTTAAGGAAATACGTATTTTCATCCACCCGTCAATTTGACGGGTGCTCGTAGAGATAGGTATATAAGAAACGCCCGTAAACCTAGTGTTAATATCGATATAAAAGTTATGGGTGCTTTACTTTTCTTTAATAATCCCAAGCAACCTTTGCAACAATGTTGCTGGTGATGCATATTACGTCTTATACATACATACACGATATGTTTGTTTCGATCCACGATTTGCATGAGTTCGTTTTGTTTTATCTCGTGCAATAGTTGGAGATGACAAACCGTGACGTGAACGTTCATCGGCCGCGGGCGATCGTGCCTGCATCACATTAGCCAGGACCACCCCGATGGTGCACCGATCTAAACATAATATACTGGAGCGACCACTCCTCGCAATTATGACATGTAATTAGAAAGTTGCGTCTGCGTTCAGTTCCAGCTCGGCTTCGACCGAATCGAGGTCTAGTCCTAGCGGTCTAGAATCTTTTTGTTTACTTAACAATAGGACTTCGAGCGAGCAATTTTTCAACAGACGGATATTTGCATGAGTTTAGCCATTTCTGAAGCATCGACCCCTTAACCGGCCGTATTGTTCTTGGATATTTGAATGGCTAATTATTATGTAGTGCCTTCTACACGTTTCGTAAGTAGAACGGACGTGGCACAAGGCTTTGCTCTTTCACGATTTACTATGGAATTAGGCAGTCGCTGATCTAACACAATGCAAGAAAAAAAGCCTCAAATTCCAGTTGCAAAGGGAACAGTTTGTTCATAAGTGATGCATTGTTTAGTAACTTGTTCAAATGCACCGCGGCCTGCCAGCTATTAATTATTCCATTACGTCAATGAGTCTCGAGCGGCGGACATGTTTTTGATCCACACATGCGCTTCAATTTACTCGTTGCTTGCACTCGATTACGTTCGGACTGTCCGTAATGAAGTCTGTATTAAGGCTTTTGATATCATAACAACGGATTGTGAACGTGAGGGGTGCCGATCGTGACCCTTGGAACATTCGCCGCCTATTGATTATTGCATTATGGAAATGGTACTATCGTGAGCACGCTTTTGATTCGTGAATTCTGATCGAACATATTTGTGTCATTAAATCTAAGTAGTCTATGCACTTACATTTACTATTAAATTTGAAATTCTTTACCCGTATAATAATCTAATCTTACATTGAATGAAAAGCTTTGGATTTACGCGTGATCCTTTATAGAGTGATCAACACTATATCAGATGCTAATTGTCTTAATAACGCACATCCTCTGGATCGGCGCCGGCGCAGCGCTAATTGGGACCGGATTGGCGGAATATAACATACTTCAGATAGATAAACGTTTGTTAGTGATTTTTCTTTGATGAACATTCTTTGGCACTATTAATCGTACTTGAAATGTTGATGAGTTGATGTAAGTGAAATAACAACTATTCCTTATTATTTGCATAAGGTACGTGATTAGTCCGAAGCTAAGAGACAAGGTATGCAGTTGTCGCCTATCGGGGCAGAGAGTGGCAGCGCACGCGAGTGGGTGCGGGCGCGGCGTCGGCGTCAACTGACACCGCAAGAAAGTGGAGGCGATATGTCGTAGGAATGCATCCGACGCCGGTTTTCGAGCCGAAAGCAGAGAACTATCCGCTTCTATGCCCAGCCGATTCTTCACAGACTTGTTGTAATAGAAAAAGTTCGACTTGTGCATATGTCTCAGTTGCAGCTGTCCCTGAATGGTGAAGGTGCGCACCGCACAATGGAATATTTTGCGTGGCATTAGAATACAATAACAAGGTCGACTTGTCCAATTCGTGGCCCGCTCGACGGCTACCGGCCGTTTCTATCTTGACATAAAGCCATTATAATATAACCACTTCTTTGTGTACACATCGCATCAATATTATCTATATTCAGCGTTAACTGACTAGATTGACATTTGAATGACTGCGCCGCTGATGACCGTCAATCGATGTACTCAAACTCGACTACTATCACTGGTAACGAGTACTACAATTTAGTGTCAATGTCACAGTACAATGTCCCACGCGTTCAATGAATATTCACAAGAAAAGAGCAACATTTTTAGAAGCGTTTATGTACGCCCTTCTTATTAGACAGTCCCACTGACATACTTGCATTCGGCAGTTTCATATACGCCAATGGAGTCAATAGGCTTCCGTGAATAACGAGCAAAATGAAGGAAACAATAAAATCTAATGACCAATGCATTCATAACTGATTACCTTGAAAAAGAATGTTCATATATCATAAAATATCTCTATCTATGGAAGTGGCTCGCTATAATAGCGTTAATCTGCTATGCTTAATATTGAGGATATTTGTGATAGCCTTACAGATTGTCACATCGAAAACGTAGGAAAAAACATCCGGTCCAGTTTGAATGTGCGTCTGACATCCGGATGCACTTAACCTTGCCCGTGGTGGCATCGCGCACGCAACCGCAGATATGGCGCGGACACGTCTCAATTCACCTGAGCTGGTAACTGTCGTGATTAATGCAAGTAGATTTGATGTACGGTGTGATAAATCCTCCGCCGAGCGCTCTTTTTAATTGCTTCCCAGCAGCGCGACGATTTCTGTATGCCCTCCGGCGGCCACTCCGGGTAAATTGTATGCGTGTACGGACATTGTACTTGTATTACATTTGTATGTAAGAATTTTAACTTAATAATATTGTCATGTTGAACACTTTTTTCTCTCTTAATCGGAGGTGATCGACCGTTTTCATTAAAATAATTAAATGTTTTCTTTGTTCATTTTTACATTTGCTAATTGAACAGACCTCGCTGATAAACTCTGATGCGTTACTGTCAATTTACATGTTTTGCCATTCGACACGTTTCTTATTATGCGAGTTGTTATCGGCGTGTAACGCGTTCGAGGTTCAAATTGGTTTTGATTACTTCCAACGGTTTTGCGTCCGTTGTGTAGAATATAAAAATTTCGCGGTTTTGTGTGAGTCATCGTGGCGCGGTGAACGCCCCAGGACGACATGCCTTGCCGATGATAGTTTCTATGTCAATATTTTAAAATCGTTTTGTCACCTCATTACTAGGAAGTCTAGACCGTTAATGTAAAACCAGCTTTCAAATAGCTCGTGATCACGGAAACCAATAATGAATTTCGATCGAGCGTCAAACAGTCTGGTTACAATTTGAGGCAAATTGTTTGTGAATTGCACAATCGTAATACATTATCTTATTGGGTTTAGTAAATTTCATGCTTCGAAAACAATAGATTAATAGCAGCAATCGGTCGTAATTTATTTCTATTATCTTGCTACTTGCTTGTTTAATGAATTTCAATTTCTGATATACTCGTAGATATATATTATGTGCAAAATGTATTCATTATAAATAATATGTTCGTGAATTTAAGTAACAATACTCTTTTGACGGATACTGGTTTTGGATTTTTGTGAATGAACTTTCGCATGGCATTGACAAAAAAGTCACTTTGTGAACAAAAATTAAGATGTTGCGTTGCATTAAAAATGTAGTACGAGCCCCGTACATAACAAAGCCTATTGTAGTTCATAAATGACGAAGAAGCCGTTCCCACGGATCCTGATTTTGTTCACTCACTACCACATGACGTCGGCGTGTAACATTCCATCGCCACAATCGATTGAATTTATGCCTTTATATTCTTACTTCGTGTTCCCTTTTAACTTTATAATTTGCATGCTGAGGATCAACTTTTCACCCGGCATCGCCTGTCACCAAACGATTTGCGAAAACGATAACCAAAGCAATTTACAGTAACCCAAATACGAACATGCGATATATCCGTAGATATCTATTGCGACGGCAGATAAATCTTGAGCGGAGAGTTGTCGTAATTGTAACACAATATATTAATTTAGAGCAAACGCCGACGCCCCGTGAGAGCCTCGGTGGGCGGGGGTTACTATCGAGGCTCTGTAGTCGTCGTTGCAACATGCTAACATCAAACCGGGTAATTATTTGAAAGTGGATGTTATTATGCTTCAATCTTTGGAACTTCTCATAATATTTGTAATTGCAAAACATTAGTAATGAATACAAAATCCCTAGGTGATTCAGATTTGAATATCCCATTAAGCCTCCAATTCAATTATACGTGAAATGCAAGAAAATGTATGAGTTATGTCCTTCGCCGTTGTCGCATTGCACAAACTGTTGTCGTGCAGTGCGCTGGCGCAACTTTCATTGTCTCCGTGCATCTAGAGCGACGATTCTCGACATGGCTAACGCCTACCGAACGCTGGCTTGCGCAACATCTCCGAGCTCGCGAACCGACCTATATGGACATTGGCATCCCGGCCGATATAGCACCGCTTGCAATTAATGCCACAAACACACGTTCACTGTCACTTGATCAAGTATACTGAACGAGACAAAAACGATTTGTAAAAAAAAATTGATTTGTTTTACATGCGCATGTCGTGTATTCAAGCTATCAATGTTTTATACGATACCACCATCTATAGGTGCGATTTCTCTAAACACGAAATAATTGAGACATGCATCCGTTACTAGAACCAGATAATTACAGTTGAACGACACTCCGAGATTAATGCACCTCCTATACTAATCCAGGAGTTTCACAACATGCTACAATCCGCTCGGGTTGTTATCAGACATGATTTGATAATGCTTTCGTAATGCCAACCATACAAAGCCTCAAAAGATTACTGGCAGCTAATTGAAACGTCTCAGTGTCTGCGGTGGGCGGATTTGTGCCCGGCAGTTTAATTAAGTTTATAACCAACAAAAGTTCGTGAAAACCGCGCCTTGACGTTACGTAACAGCGAGCTAGTGATGCAGTGAGGCAGTGACCACGTGAACATGGCTAACATAATGTCTATAATTGCAGTATTCTCGTATACTATTCTTTTCTTACATTAAATTTGAAATAAAGTCACGTGAGAACCTTGCTACATACTCGCATGCATTTCGTGAATTACATTGTTAGAAAACAAATAAGACGTGTCAGTAATAATTTCATATTGTTTGCACACGAATATGCGCATATGTTTTCGTATCACCTCACATTCTAAATATCAGAGCGTATAAATATCATTGGAACTTGATTCCGATGCGAAGGATTTATCTGACTGAGTTGCGTATCTAAAGTTCACATGCGACGAGAGTCAAGGCGATGTTGTGGTACAATGTTAACGGCTTCCGGTGGTTTCGCACCCCGGGGGTCGGATGACGGAAGCCTTGCGAGACGTGCGCGTGCGCAATTACCCAGCACCTCCCCAACTGACCCTTGCGCGTAGTTTAATGTCACCCACCAGCACGCAGAGGCCGAGCTAAATGTCGGAATTTGTAAACAAGACTGTACACTTTTAATAACATTCACATAGTAAAGTCCACGGCTGCGGTTAATTAAAATTTAACGCGTAACATGAGCATTTTCCGGAAATGTCAACGAACTGTGCGTACCCTTCCGAGAACTATTTACCTTTATGATTTAATATCACGATTAAACGATAAGCGGTTGTGCAGCTCCCCGGAGTTCTCTCTAATCAAAAGGGGACCGGGACTGCGATGGTTTAATAACAGTTGCGGGACGATGCTCGACGACCGGCTATTATCACATATGGAGGCAACTTACATCAACAACCTGATATTAACGTGTTAGATAATTAGCTACAAGAATACAATACTTGACAGCGCTACGCAGAACTATACATCTTGCCTGTAATTATTAAGCGGAACGATAAAACACGGCCTGTAAGCTAATAAGAAATATGCTATAAATTATTTTACAATGTTCAATTCATTTGTTGTTATACATTGTTAATTGCGAGTAGCTGCGAGGCTGGCTGCTTTCAAAGCACACAACGACTGCACCACTTTAGATAAATCAACTCAGTTTCGAGTGTTCATTGCAAAAGTTGCTCATATTAGTGTCATAAATATATATGCCTCCAATGTCATAGATATATCTTGTCATGTTATCAATTAGTTGTAGAAAGGGTTACTGTTATAAGCCCTGTCAATTAAGCCTAATCGTATTACTGAGTAGACAATAGCAATAATGGAGCTGCTGATATATATATTCTGTCAGTTCTAACCCGCGGGCTTGGAACATAACCTTGCATTCACTGTTCTATACTTAGTAAATAAAAAAAGTAAGGTTTTTTTGTTTTATATTATTATTCAATAGCCAATATATGATAAACAAAGATTAATATTTACGTTTTATCTAAATTTTTGGTAAATCCTCTAATACTTTATTTGGTCTTTTTATGTTATTTATTTATTATATCATGCTTATGTTATTTACGGTATAATAGCATCCATTATGACGTGTTACGTGTCTATTTTGTTGATCCATTGATAATGGCCTGTCAGTCACTCTCGTTCGCCATTCAGTGCGACCTCTGCTTATTGTATGGTCTCCGACAATGTTAGATTATATTACAATATAAAAGGTTATTCTCGCTAATCATAGCACGTCTTGGCAGATATTTAAGAGATGCTTTAATTCTGTAAATAAAATATCATTTTTTCTTTATAAATGTCAATCAACAATGACTCATAAAGCGCTAAAAGCGTGTTTTCCATTTGTCTTTGTTCTTCTCATTCACGTCCATTATGTGATCCCTTTGTTACAAAGATATAATCCAAGCCACCAAGAGTTCTGGTTTGCTTAAGCGTTCGCCTTTTGTTATCGCTCTTCCATCTACGGAGGCACTGGCTGCACTAATGAGAGGCTACTGATATCCTTGTTGCAGCAATATTGCTTTTCACAATAATATATGTTCGTTTTGTAACTACTTGTTTCTAGTCCTTAATAGCATTATTCGTGAAATGTTATGTCATATGAGCTATTTACAGTACCCAGGCTTCCTTTTCCGCGAACGATTTCACCCATAAAATTCATGAGTTCGCGCGGAGTCTATTGTTCGCTGGAAAGTAATGTAGTGCTGTTTATTTCCATTTTTAGTGTATGCGGAGACCTTTGCACTTTATAATGAAGCCTTTCTCCTTCGTTTCCGAAGGTATATCAGGTTGGAGTAATATTGCCAATTTTAGATTTTTAGACTTTTATCTTACGGCGCGGCATGAATGCACGGTTAACCTTTGACCCGGCCGCGGGCTGCGAGGGCAAATCGGTCGAAACCATAAACTTTCCGATTTTACCGCGCCACAGTTCACACTGGCTTATTGTTCGGTGCCCTTCTGAGAAGTGAACAAAACGTGTCAGGCTCTCAGAGCGCTGGTGAAGCAGCCATTTTCAAACACGTTCGTTTGGAAAGCGATGCCGGATGTGGGATATAAAGCGCACGAGCCTCGAGCGCATTCATCTCTTACGGTTTCGATCGTTCACGTTTGCCTCTATATGAGCTTTAACTGATCATAACACCATTAGTTATTAATATCGGCATTAGTCAAGTTCGCTTCCGTGGATTTAATTCTGTGCACTTAAGCATAATGATTAAGAGCGTATATGGCCCTCTAAGGCCCGCCAATCTCGGTGTGCCTCAAAACCAGTAATTGAGTGCAAACATGGATATGACATTATAAATCGTGGTCATCTATGAGGTAATTGTGGATGTAATGTATTATAATAAAGCAGTGCGTGTGCGGATATCATTATCTCACATTACGTGCGGCCTCATTCTGTTGAAGGCTGACTGATTCTACTGTTATGGTGGTCGCTCTTAAAAACTCCATCAAACAAAAATGCTAATATCTACCATTTCTTTTTTTTTTGCTATTTAGGACGAGTCATTCGTTGGTTATATGTGCATATGAGTTTTTGATTGATTCGTTCTAACGTTAATGTTTTTTTGTAGTATTTATCAATGCTAATAAGAGTTAGTTAAACTTGGTTCTAGTGTAGTTTCTAGATTGTTTAGTTCTGGCCCACGGACCGGCTCGGTAATGGATCTGTTCCGACGTAATGGAGCAATTACAGTGGCATTAATCAAATAGAACCACCGACCGAGTCTCGCGAAAGTGTCGCGCCTCTTTCACACTATTTGTGGAAATGCCGTTAGCTGTTTTGATTAATTTAATAATTGTATTTTGTGGCGCTGTGGTTAACTCTTTTTACGTTATATTTATTTTGGGTTTGGATGTTGATGCGTTTATGTTTTATCCATTTTTTATTAATATCAGTTTGTATTCCATTGTATGATAATTAATTAGGACTCCATACTACATACGTATATGCAGCCTATAACACTGTTTCCTGTACATACCCTTCCTTGACCTCTTTACTATTATCTGCCTATGTATTTCATTTGGTTATGTTAACATATTTTGTAATGATTTTTTAAATTATTCGCTACTCTTAAATTTCCAAGGCAGCATTTAATATTTGTTTAGCAAATTGCGAGATGTCAATAGTGTCACTCGGACACGATTTGTTGTGCTCGCGAATAAGTACTGTTACGGCCACCGTTTCGTAATATTGGTTATGCGTAAGAGATTGTAATGATATGAAATGTTTGCGTATAAATTTCCGTTTTTCACAACATAACTGCTGCTCTGAATTGTTTATTGAAGGAATATAAGTAAAGATCTTAATATTGAGAGCAATAAATTCAAACATTGTACATGTACAATATTTTATTCATGTCTTTTACCTAAGCCTGCACGATTATAACGCGATCAAACTCAGAGAGATGGCTTTGGTCGTGCGAACGCGGAATGCCATACGTCTTGGTCTGTCAGTGTCCTAACATTTACATACAAACCGCGATTTTATTCCCTCTGATTTATAATGTGCTATCGGTTCCGTGTCACAGACAAATCGGGCGACAGTCCTTACACGGACCACGATTTCTCGTTAATTCTATTGGCGAAATAGATACTATACATTATGCAAATGTCAGTGTTATGCAAGATATCATTCTGATACAGTTTCCATAGGTCACCTAGTTGCGGTTTATAGTAATTGCAATATCATAAAAATGTCTTTTGTTGTAAAAATAAGGAGAATTCTCTTGATTAATAGTTGGTTTAGTCGTATCTTTACCTAGATCAGACGAAGCACATTAGTAAGCGAAGGTTCGCCATTACTCCAGATGTTGAGATTTATGCGAATCCGATCTCAGAAAGGGTAAGCCTCTTTTCGCAATAAATCTCAATGCCTCTGGGCGGGGTATGCCGCGTGCTCAAACCGATATAATCCAACTTCTGCGAGAGCCTCGATTTACTCACAAACTGTATGAAACAGTACCCACTTCACATTGACCAGGTTTTAGCGCTCCACATCTGGGAGAATGCCCTCATAAGGAAGCGGTCTATTCCCTGGTTGTTTATTCGCGCACATTATCGGTCGACTTATTGAAATTAATGCGCGTATTGCAAACCCTGTTTCAATTCAATGCGGTTCCGTGTCGCGGCGGTTCTGTGCCGGTCTAATATCGAACGACGGCCGTTGTATTATGTAGCCATTTTAGAAATTCTAACTTTATTGGTAAAAGGTTAGACAGATTTCCTACTTTTTAGTGATAAATTATCATTTGAATGGGTAGTTGTTATGGTAATTTTATTTTGCGTTAAGGTGAAACTCGTGGTGAAATATCAGACACAAGGAAATTGCACGGTTGCTATCTCTTATAATTGCTAATGTTCTCGGGATTGACGAACGCAGTAGTTATATCATAGGTAATAAATAATAATTCATCCGATACAATGACGAGAAAGATGGTCGGCGTTGGTATGATTTGTCCACAATTCCCATAAACGTTATTGTATTTTTAGCTACTTGATAAGAACTAACATAAGCAATCTACTCGAGAATTGAGTGTGAATTATTTGCGTCAATCATGCGCGACCTCTTTTTATCTAATCGCAATTATTGCCACTTTATATTTTCATTTATATATTATCAGTATTGTTTGTCAAAAATACATTTTTAACGGTGGATTGATTTGGTAGGTGAAATATCGGATATTATTCGTAACTATATCGCCGGGGTTTACTACTATAATGGGATGGGATCTACAAAATCGCAATTTTATCTATTCAGCAAAAAAAAAAACGAAACCAAAATTTGCCAAATTCAATATCTAGGCGAATTTAATATTTAAAGTTTTTCTTGCTTAAAAATTTGATAAGATCGAATATTATGCGTATTTTGCTAACAATGTATGCCTCTTTTGTTTCAGGTAAGATGCCGTGTTATTGCGGAACATTTCCTCAGGGTTTCTGCCTTGGTTGGTACTCGCCATCACGATTTGCTATTTGAATTACACGATTTTGAAATTACGTCTTTCTCGGATAGTCTCTTCATACGCAATGTGGTTTTATGAGTTGGGATAGATTTTTATTACGGTTTTTATGTTTACGACACGTGATCTATAAATATTAATGTGTTTATTTTTAGCTTATACTATTTTCCTATATATTTTTAAACCAATTAAAACATTAGTTAGGTCTATATAGAGCTTATAGATTTGCATTTGACGGCGCTTGAAGTGTGACGTCATAATTGCTGCTTCTGCATCTCGAAGTGAGTTTAATTATTTTACAAACATTAATTATTGAATTGGACGTAATACATAGAATTTGACGTTTCGAAAGCTTTGCAGTATGTTGGTCCCAATGAGACCTGATCTAGAGACACGATGACTTTTTGAAATGTCGTGTTAAATTTAAATAAAATAAACGCGATAGTAAGCCGCAAAAGTTCTTTTAAACTAATGTCTAAAAAGGCTTTATATGATTTATTATGGTATTATTTTTAATTTTATAGACTAATTGAACAATTTAAAATGTCATTTATTTTTTTTAAATTGTTGCCGGGGTTTTTTCAGTGTTTAATTGGTGTATTTTTCGATTAATTGATTAGTTAGATCAATTCAAAACGAGTTGTTTTGTTCATTTATAATCATGTGTAATTGTAAAACTTAGTATTCAAACAATAAATATATTTAAAAATAACATAAGTAATAAAAATCTATAGCTGTAGATTATAGCTAAAATAAGATCCCATTAGGTTTTTTAAAACAAGTAACGAATTAAAAAATACTGTAGCCAAATATCATTTTAGTTCATATAATTAAAAATCATACCATACGAAGATGGGTTGCGCATGCGTCTCGCTTATGCAACGCGGGGGGAACGTCCTTGCGGTGTGAAGGGCGCGGGGTGTAAGCGAAGGCCGCAAGGGTACGACGACCTCGTACGTTCGGATTGATACATGAACGTGTTTAAAAAAAACAATTAAAATTAAACGGTAGATTCGGTCGTAGATTGTTTTATGGTAAAATAAATAAGTTTTATTATCATTAATTAATTATAATAAATAATAGGTATATGTAGAAAAAATATATAACAATTACATTATACAATATTTGTTTAGTAAAAAAGTGTTATGCGTGCGCGGCTTCTATTAAGGTTTAAGATATTTTATTTTCAATATATTCACATATATGTATGTATTTACGAACATGATTTTAAACACTACGGTTTACAATCGCGTTTATTTTTTAATTATATATTTAGTTAGTAATTAAGTCTATTTAAAATATATGTTTTTTTGTATTATTATTTGTTTTCTTGGTCATGTTTCTGAACGTAAAATGCACTGGTTTAGTGTCTTTAATAGGTCTACTAACCAGTATATAATATGTACAAGCATCTTGCGTCAAGTTTAATAGAATTTTTCAATTTAATTTAATTCTTCCTTTATATATATACTAGTATATAGCAGAAGCATTTATTTATAAAAACGTCAGTCTTGTAAATTAATTACATATCCTATAGTCGTGGTGATTTTATAAACATACAATTTAAGTAATTTCGGGTATTCCTCCGGGCGTTCGTCTTAGTCCTTCTTTATTCTTTCTCTTTGCCAACGTATTGCGCTTGTTGATTTTTTCTTTTGTTCTATATCTATTAAATAAAGTAAAAGGTCTTCAAGCAATTTAAGTGTGCATGTACTTAAGTCGTTTCGTAAGTTACGTCAGTGCAATAAATTTGCGTTGCGTTAGTCTGTTATGTTATCATGACATAATGTTATGGGCTCACTTCTAGTGATTTAAAGTGGACCATTTAATTTTGTGTTTTGTTTTTGTTTAGACTATTAGTGTTGTGCCATTAACTTGTCTAATAGTGATGTAATTACTTACGAGTACTCGATTATTATTATTAATTTATTAGCTTTTATCAAATTTAAACTAAAATAGAAATAAGCGTAAATCTTCATTTGTACAATGTATTTTTATAAATGCAGTGGAGATTAAAATAACACTCCGCAGACCGTGAGATAAATTAACGAAAATGATTGGACGACCTCTCCACACACAACCCTTTGCTGGTTAATCTACCATTTACATTAAACCGCTTATGTTCCCTGGGGATCGATAAACATGCGAGGAGAACCTTTTTTTTCTTCGACTTTTTGTGCCGTTTTTTCGAGATCGATACCTGCTTTTTGTTGGAACTGAAGATTCCGAGAAATTTCTAGTAGGGAGTCGAGTTTCGCTATCGCTCGCAAAATCTTACGAAGTTTGTTGTTATTGAAACAATACGTTGTGTAAGTTATTAATATTTAGCTGCATCAGGTGCAGGTCCAGGTGACAGCTGTGGGTATATGCTATATACTCAATAATATCAAAATAGGTCTATTACTTTAGTCTCATGAGGAATCAATTTTTAAAACCCACGTATATAAATCTAAATATAGCGTGTTTTTTCAATTCAATTCAAATCAATACATTTTTATGTCAAATTTTAATCCAAGAAAAAAAGCACATACCTAACTCAACCAACCGATCCTTGTAATTCTAATTTGAAAGTCGGCGGCATCCTTTTGTGTCGCCGATTCGGAGAAGTGCATTAAAATTCGTCCGGCAGTTTGGCAAGTCTGTCCGTTCGTCCGGGCATTGCGTCCTTCGGCCTCCTATGAACGCCACGGCCTTCGGGTTATAAATAAACGCGTCCCAGGATCGCATCGCCATATCCGATGTTGAGGTTTTGAGAGATTTATTGGCGGGTTCCCCTCCTCCCTTATTAACCCAACAGACTGATTGTTATTTTATTTTGTAAATATTTATTTATAAAGCCTACCTACAAAATTACATTAGAACTACATATTATAAAAAGGACTACTATTATATAAACTAAATGAAATTTTAATTATAGGATAGGACGAAATGCTCAAGGTGATAAAGGGATAGATACTACACTTCTAATAAAATTACAAAAATACATAAAAATGAAAAACAAGAACCAAATAGATGTAAGGAAGAGGGGAGATAAAAAAAAAGAGTCACAAACATAAAAAACAAAATTAAAATATTATATATTGAATATATTGAAATTCGCAAGGACGAACTAACAACACTGAAATTATTCTAGTCTTACTTACTTAATGAAATTTTATAAGAATCTACGTTGCATAATTAACATCGCCATTATGTGTAGTTGCCAAGAGGGCGCTGAACATGGCAACTACTATAAAAATAAATCTTAAACGTCAAACATATTCTTTAATTAAAATATTTACGATCGAATTTTAAAATATGAAGTGTGCCTTTTGTTTTGTTTCTTTCCTTTAATTAACAAATGAACTTCAGATTTAAGTAGCATTCGAGTATTTTGTTCTATAGTTATAGATATATGGTATTTTTAGAATGTTTGTAGATCTATTAGTTTTAGGTCGTAGTCATATTTTATTATTATATTTTTGATGTAAACAAACCAACTTAATTTTAAATAATGTGTCTGGTTTATTTTATATAGAAATTCATTACTTATGGTTTTAATAATTTTAAAATTTCCTAGTCCATATGGTCCATTAGTTTTCGAAGTATAAGATAGTAGTAACTACATTAATAATGCCTCGACGATGCGCCGGCGCAACTAAGATATGAAATGTTATGGCATGTGCTAAATATAAACTTGCATCCATTAAAAATATTCATAGAGGTGTTCCCTATGTAGATACAAAGCATGTCTGGTGCATTAGTTTTGTTCTTATTTGTGTGTGTGTGTGTGTTCTTTTGTTTTATGTTAATCATTATACTTATGTTTTTGTTTCATGTGAATCCATTGCTAGTGATTTATTGGATATTACTCCCATAACTAGTAAAATCAAAACTATGTATTTCACATAGGCCCTTTTGGCTCTTACATGTAGTCAGAATCTATAAGATTTTGAAAAGGCATATGACGTCACGAAAACACAAGAAACTTGTCAATCACAGCTTACACAATATAATTTCAGTATTAATAGTACATTATTAATTAAATGTAAATTAAGCATCAACAGGAGCTATCCTATAATAACTAGGCTGGTTGTTAAATAGATTTCTTTGAAATGGAAGGAAGTTTGTAAACAATTTAATTTAATAATAATTATTATTGTGCTATAAATGTATGTAGGCATTTAATATATGTTAATGGGACGTTTTTCCGTGAACGATCGAGTGGTTATGAACTAGAGTAATTAGTTAGAATTATTATGTTTGTTTAGAATATTGTGGATAGAGTTCCAGTCTGTGAGGACTTCGAGTTTGAGACTAATAAAGTTATTTTTAAAAATATACAGTGGTACCTCGATATATGAGTTTGATTCGTTCCGTAACCTTGCTAGTATGTCAAATTGCTCGTATCTCAAGGCACCGTATGCTGCTGCGAATGTAGATCGGGGCGCATGTTGGGGTCGTGTGCAGCGGTGTAGTGTGCAGTTCCTCGTATCTCAAATCTTGCTCGCATCTCAAAGCAAAATATCGCTCGCTCGGCAGCTCGTATCTCTTAACACTCGTATATCGAGGTACCACTGTATATATACGTTTGGGTCTTATGTGTCAGCTGGAATTACAAAAATAAAATTATTTTTATGCTGCAATAAGCACTATACAAAGATAAGTCTTAGTAATAAAAGTAATTACTGATTATAATTTAAATCTATTGAAGCGTGAAAAATTACATTTGTACAGTGATTTATGCATTAAACAAGCGTGTGTGTACGCGTGGCGTTTTCATAAGGTTTAAAGACTTGGGGGTGAGTCACGTGCTGCAAATCCTCTTTCTAACCCCACGCGGAAGGGTGGCATATGTTTATTCTAACTTTAAACGTTTAATATTTATTCATTAGGAGATGTGGGTTGTTGAAATTTTGAGAGATATTTGGAATTACATTTTATTTACCAATGTTTGTTTGTTTTGTATAATTTTTACACGTTAGATGAATATCTTACTGATAAAAAAGCTTGGACATAATCTATGTCATTTTATGTTTACCCTTAGGTATACAATAGGATGACAATGCCTCTGTACAGCAGCTATTCTTCTACATCATTATTAAATTAATAAATTTATTTCATTTATATTTGTATTGACGAGTAAACGCGCTCTATTGGAGCCCAATTACTAAAAGTAAATAAATAAACAAAAAATTAAGTTAAGTCACGAGAAAACCATTTTTGTCTTTATACCGGACTACTATATTCTATACAGGTGTATAAAAATATTAGAGATAACCGTGAATTAGTTATTTTAAAATTAAGTAAAAAGAATGACGTAAATCCGTTGCGTTTTAAAGCTGCGGTTAACCGCATCACGTATTTAATTAGCAAAAGCAACATTTAGAATAATTCACTACTTAGACCCGCATTTATAAATGACGCTCAAGTAGTGATACCTAATTGAAATGGTATATTGACGTTTGAGCACAGATTCATTTGTTTTCTTTTCGAATAAGCTTGAGCTCAGATTTAAGACTCAAGTAATGATCATGGGCAATACTAATTACGTTGGTTGAGGGCGCGTCTTACTAACTCGATTTTTGAATAGACGACCAATCCGTGGGTTTATCACGAATTTAGTCTGGCTTTCGAATCGAGCTGTCTGTCACAAGTAAAACGGATCCGTTAGCAATCGGGATCATGAATTTTTACTAACGACTAACGAGCACCAGCAATCTATCAAATGAACGAAAGATCGAGACGTTCGAAAATTAACAAAAAGTATCTAAAATATTGTAGTTCCAAATCCGCACGCGGTGGCGCTGCTCAAATTTCCATACAAATCGCTTGAAGCGAACTCGATTCGAAAGCCAGACTAAAATTCGTGATAAACCCACAGATCTTAAAAACGTATTTGATCTCCCACGTGTGTAATGTATGTATTAATTAATTTCCTATCAACGCCAGTTAATATATTCACGTGCTATTTCTTACAAAGAACATTAATCATGTTGTAACAATTATTATATTACTCCAAAGACAGTTACAAGTATGTCGTTGTGTGCGCATGCGTTGACATTATATTTTATCTTTGCCACTATCGGGTTTAGATTGTTGATTTCGAATTATTCATGGACTTGTAATAAATTATATTGCTTGTGTATGATATTGTAAATACATATATATTTTAATGAGCTGTAGATTATACGAACTGCATTATCAGTTTTCTGTCCCTTTCTCTCTCTTTTTGCGATCGTATGCGATTGTCACTTTAGCACTTTTTTATGAAAATGAAAAATGAATGAAATGAAAATCGTTTATTAGCATAGGCACTAAAGGCGTGCGCTTGCTCATCGTCAGAATCTATAATGGCTTCGGAAAGGCGTATGACGAGAAGAAGGACCACAAGAAACTCGTCAATCGTAGCCTGTACATAAAATAATTAACAAAAAAAACTGAATTTTCATTCAGAAAAAAAAAGTAAATAACATTATATAAGTCACATAATTCTCAATAATACATAATTCAAAAGAATTATAATTATGCTTTATCTTCCTTTTGGTTGTTTATACCACCACACATATTCACGTACAATATTCTTAAACCCCAAAACATTACATCTTTAACGTAACAGCGGATTAATTTGTTACAAAGATTGGGTTTACTTCAGTCATCTGCGGCAGGCGGTAGTCGACAAACGAAACGATGTTTATTATCGCATTTAGTAGAATGGCGGTAATAACGGGGATTATAGGCCATTACGGTTTAATTCTGAGCTGTTAGCTTTTTCTTAAACTTGAACAAATTTTACAGCTGACACTTGTTCGCAACAGATAGCTGGCTGTATCAAGCAGCCAACGTGAATTTGCATTAAGAGGGGTGAAGATATAGTGGTGCAATTTCGTACGAAGACACGTAACGTACGAAGAGTAGGCTCATACTCTCATTACTATAATAAAACAACATCCAATCCGACGACAGATTCCTAACTGTACAATTTAGTCGGAATATATAGGCGCCAGTCACAATATTATTGACAAAATATACAATAAAAAATACATAAAATCGTCGCGTTATGTTAAAAAAAAGCTGTTGCGTAAAAACGTAAACGTCAGTGTGGCGCTAGTGATGCAATTAATGCATAGAATCAAGAAATATATGTAAATTGAAACGTTGAGTGAAATCAACATTCCTCTCGCAACTGATATATGTATGCGCCCTTTTGATTGACATTTAGCTACAAAGTCTGCTCGGCTCCGTGCTTGGTAAATGGTATCGCCCACTAGCTCTGTGTTCGTACATCAGGAAGGTCTCACTAACCGTCGCGTCGCTGAGAACACCTTTTTTGCCCGTGATTTATTGCTTTAATTAAGGGGTTATATCCACTTGTAAGTCCGAAAAAACGTGTTTCTTTGTGAATTTTTTGTGAAGAGACTTTTTATTAAATAAATACATAGAATAAATGTGCATATAGCGAATTTAATGTATTTTAAGAATTCACGATTTATTTACAAAAATATTTGGTCCCGTTGTTCCTGTAGGTGATCTCCTAGAGGACCTCCACAAAAAGGTGTCTGGCGGTGAGGAAGATATCTCTGATCCAAATTATCTGAAATAAAAAAAACCAAAAGATTTATTTTTAGGATAGATGAATACAGGTAATGATCGAAGGTATAGTCAAAATTTTGATTTTTGACAAAATGGCGGCTTCCCAAAGAAAAAAATCGTTTTTTTCAAGAAAATTTACAGTTTAAAGTGGCTTAAAAAATAGAAATTATTGTCAGAAACCTTATTCCTTCGATCATTACCTGATACAAATATCTAAGAAGATTGTGTGAAAATTTCAAGCCGATCGGTCCAGCCGTTTCGGAGAAATTTTCCTCACCGACTTTGAAAACAGCGTTTCGAGAAAAACGCGTTTAAAGTTTTGGGAACCATTTAAACTAAGTTAAAAAAATTTTTTTCCAACTTACATCGAGTCATCTATTCCAGGGCCATCAGAAGAACCCTCTGCTTCATCGTTTGCTTCTAAAACAGCCAACTGTTGCTGTCCACGTGACATTCTCCCCTCGCGCGTGCTCTCTTGCGCTCTTGCGCCAGAAATCGAGATGCGCTCTGCGTCCTCTTTTTCAACGTAGGCATGGGCATTAGGCCCAAGTGATAGTCCCAGTGCGTTTATGAAATATAGAAGAGATGTTTTTCCTTCATTGAATATGCCGGCAGCCAGATAAGCAGCAATTTCAACAATCTTAAAGCCACAGGAGCTGATTATAACTTTCATAAATATTTTGCGTGAAACCACCAACGCATCTTTCTAATAATTTTTTATTACTCAGATCTGTGTAAATTGGAAGTATAGCTTCAGCAACATCAGGTGGTAAGGGTTGATAATCATGTTTGTAGCTTGATAATGTGTTTAAGGCTCGCGCTTTCTGCCAAGAACACCACGAGTCTTCTCCAGTCGGGCATTTATCATGTTGAGGATTGTCGTCAGTGGAGCAATTATGATAATAAGAAGCCCAAATGGCATTAGACATATTTTCAACAGAATCACAGTGTCTTCTTATCGCTAAGCCATAATACACAGTTAATTTATCGATGATTTTACCAATCAGTTTACCCTTTCCAGCAAGTACCTTTTTCTGTCATTTCTTTCCATTTTTATCAGTAATTTCAGTTGTAGTTTTGTTTACACACTCTCTTAGTCGTTTACCCATTCGCTTCTGAACATGATCTATGCATTCTTTTTTCATTACTTCAATGTCGCCATAAGGTACTATTCCGGTTTACGCTCCGCCTACTTTCAAACGCTCGGAGACGTCTTTACAAATACGCTAATTTCTCTGAAACTATTTGCCGGATCAATATGAAATTTTCGGACGATATTCTCAAATATATGTACATTCAAAATATGCAAAAAAAAAAATTTCGATTTTCTCAAAATTACAAGTGGATATAACCCCTTAAGTCCATGAGGTGTTGTGACGGACGGTTTTTATTGTCTTGTCAGCGGCTGTTAAATGTTATGTGAAATCACAGCGGATTGTTTCTTTAAAGACAATATTACGGGTAGTTAATGTCTTCGAACAGTTGCTGCGTTTTCTTTTTTATTATGATTTTGTATGATAAATGTTGCAACTTTAGCTTCATATAAATTATAAATACATTCAATGCTCTTGTCCAAGGACAGACTGGCGCTAATCATTACGCTGCAATGCACAACTGAGATGATTACATTGCAATAAATACTATTATTTACACAATATATTACTCTTAGGTATATAAAATAGAATGACAATGCAGCTATTCTTCGACGGCATTGTAGGTTTTTTTAAATCAATGCCTAATATACAGCACCTAATTTTAATTGTTTGTGATAATTTATTTAATTTGTATTTACATGGCGAGTAAAAGCGCTTCATTGAAGCTAATTTAGGAAAATAATTAAATAATAATAATTTAATAAATTAAATATGTATTTTTTTTTATCTTAGTCATTGATGGAGTTTGTTTCAAAGCAGCTGTTTTTATATTATATTGTTTACTTTTACACGCATGTACGACACAGGCCGCCTGCACAGGAAAGGCTTCAAAGGTTCCAGGAAAAAGAGCCCTTTTGTACTTAAAAACAAACACAGTCTTTTGTTCATGTATATTTTTGTCCCCGCGCTCCATTAAGTCGAGTACAGTCAGGTACACAAGTCACGTAGATCTGTATTTGTATTTATGACGTGTTGTACACGGTTGTATTATACGTCATTGATTGTTTGACGTGTTGTATCTTGTTGAGATGTGTGATGCTTGAAATTAACTGACGTATGTATTTTCATATTTGAGTCATTTGAATTTTTGCATTTTTAAATGATAATGTATATATATATATATTATTTTTAGACTCCATAGATCATTTTTGCTTATATCAATTAGTCGTACACATATTAATGTTGAACATAAAGCAAAGCTGTTACCAGGTGGTTTTCAAATAAACTTGATTAGAATATAAACGCTAAAGACAATCTAAATATTATGTTTACTAATTTAATATGTCTTGTGTTGTCATCATACTATATATTTATTACGAAAAGGAAGTATCGAGTCATCACATTTTTAAACGACTCACCGAGTATTGGTTAACTGGCAAGTCTGAAATCCAAACAAAAAAACTGTCTGTCTGTTTGTTGAGCTTCTCTCGCTGCCTTCCACGATCCTGGAGTCCAATTTGTGGGGGATTTTAGCCGAAATCATAAGAGAAGAGGCATTGATGTGAAGACTCTTGTCTATTCTACGTATTATGTTAAATTATTAGGCGTATTCTGATTGATAACGGTTATCAGCTTTTATTAGCTTATAATATAAGAAAAACTGTTGACTCATATATCCGCAATTATGAGTGTAGTATCTTATATATATAAAAATGAATGTTTGTCTGTATGTCCTTTATAGAATCATAAACTATGCATTTGATCTTGTGATGATCTTTAGCAAAGCCCACGAAGGTTTCTGAGTTGGTACGACCAATTTTCTACAGATGGCGCCACGGTCATTCCAATGAATTTCACATATTGCCGTGACAGTTCATGACAATTCATGAACAGATAATATTGTCGTCAAATGAACAAAATGAATTAAATGTTTGTATAATGTCTTTCCTTCACATTTATTTTAGTTGGTGGCGTAATAGCGCGCACAGGGTAGGTACAGCTTGTATAAAATAAATATTAACGCGACTGTGTTCCGTCTCTCAAACTACACGGAGATGAGTTCTCATTGTTCTTGGTTTGGCGCCGCCACCTGCCTCGCAAGCCCACATGACAAATTTGGACCGATTATAAAGATAAAACACATTACTATCTCCATTCATATATTATGTTTGTTGTTGGTATAACTCATTGCTTGCATTGTATTCTCGGTTTCGATTTAAAATTTTAATCGCTTATTGTTTATTTTTAATTCGATTTTTAAAAACGATTCGGCGCGCTTTCTTTGATGTGTCTGTCTATAATGTCAGAGTATTTAGGGAAGAAATAAGAAGAATAAAAGCGTGGACAATGACAAAACAAAGATATACCATGTACCAATATACATATATTTTCTTGACTGAGAATCGAGCTTGGGACCTCTGCGTAATATAACTCGTCTAATGTATTAAAAAAATATTGTATTTTATGATCTGCAAATCTTTTGAGACGAATTAAAATAAATAGAAGTATAATCCATAGTAAGTGTAAGGCTCCGATTACTTAGCGGTTATTTTCAATAGCGACGCGGGTACGTTTCCCAATTTAATGAAATTATTATTCCATTGTTTAAAAGTGGTTGTAAGTCCGATCCAATATCCGTTTTACCGGCAATTAGTAAAATTTTTGAAAAAATAATTTTAAACCAGTTGTTGTCTCACTTTAATTATAATCGTTTATTGCATGATCGACAATTTGGGTTTACTAAAGATAGATCGACGACCGATGCAGGGGTAGCTTTGATTAAACATATATTTGATGCCTGGGAGGATTCGCATGATGCTGTTGGCATCTTCTGTGACCTATCCAAGGCGTTTGATTGCGTCGATCATGAGACTCTTATTCGGAAATTAAGTTACTATGGCATTAAAGATAATGCGTTAGGGCTTCTCAATTCATATTTAAGCGACAGGACACAAAGAGTGGCTGTAAATTGTGCCACATCTTCTGGCTCTAAGGTTAGAATGGGTGTCCCACAGGGTTCAATCCTTGGTCCTTTCTTGTTTTTGGTTTATATAAACGATTTGCCGTACCTAGTTCGTGGACTTTTGGATATTGTTTTATTCGCTGATGATACTTCCTTGATTTTTAAAATTAATAGGAAGAAAAATACTTTTGACGATGTGAATACTGCGCTTTCAGAGGTACACAACTGGTTCACGGTAAACAA
>JAPWLS010000871.1:0-105313 GCA_028551675.1 Tineola bisselliella | reverse complement strand
GTCATTTCAGTAGCTCTGCTGCAGTTTCTTCTCTGCGTGCGACTCTCGCACTTCGCTTCCGTCACATCAACATTGACGTACGAACATTCATGTCGTCCATAATATTACCAATTGTTCAGAAATTCTTACAGACGCGTTAAAGATACGCATTGCTGTTCTTTTCGTTACAATCACAAATTACCTTTAGTATATATTCTTGCTTAACACTGTTTTTTTTATTAATATTATTGAAGCTCCACGACAAATATACATAATTCTAACATTAATACAATATGAAATGCTTCTTACACATTATTTTCCACTGGTCACACAATTCAATCATAAAATTCATCTGCTCTTCATATAAATCGCAATTCGATGTGCTCATATTATTCCTGAAACAACAAAACAGAGGGTTCACATCCTAATTGCAGCGTGACGTCACACTCCTTTAAATTAGTTTTAAAGTATGTTCGCCAATTGTTTGGCCTTAATTGAAAGCTGTTATTCTGAGCCTGGGTCAAGCTATGATGAGTTCGCAGTGGAACAGGATGACAAAGGAATACTGTACAAATAACAATTTATTATTTCTTTAGTTTGACATTTACTTGGAGGTACCTAGTATAGTCTGTAGTCAGTCTAAAAATAAAACATAGCTCCATACTTAGGTGTGATGCTGATGTCTCGTTGCAGCAATCCCTGATCGGACTCGGGCAACTCCTGCGTGTTGAGTTCGAAGCCTCTCCGTGGCCTCGCTGTAACCGTCGCTGTCGTCGTCGCAAGCCAAGGGGCCGCTGTTGGCGAACAACGCGAACATCACTTGGGAGCTTGGATTCAATTCCTTCGTTTGCTGGAGATCGACACAGTTCTACAACAATTCAGTTTTTAAACATTTGGCAGTTTTCAGCTATCCAAGCAATGGCAAAGTGACTTACTTCTGAGGAGAAAATATAATTCTTCTCCTTCCTTGAATCATTACTCTCGTTCTCAGAGTAATCTTCACAGAATATATATTTGCCAATGCAATCTAGTGCATACACATATATGGGGTTGAAGTTGGCCAAAATCAACGCCCTTTTTGCGAATAACTCCTCATGTCTTTGCTTTAGCTGGCTCACTGTGAGATCGGTGGGATCCGTGGCGATGTCTGGTGGTATTATCAGTTTCAGGCCTTCTTTCAAAAATTGATTGTTTATTTCTATATCTAAAACTGTGATCTGAGATTGTCTTAGGAGGTCTGATTGTAATAATTGAAAATCTGCGAGAGATTGATTTGGAAGGGACAGTCGTCTCTTAAGTAATGAAACTATTTTAAATAATAAAGTAATCAATCTCACTTATTGCTGTGAGTATGTTAAAGTACTTAAGTAATAATAACATATTAATAATCTAGACTTAACATTCTTTTAAATTTATATTTATAAAATCAACTTCAGTCATTCATAATCCTAACAAACGATAAAACCTAAGAAAACATATAGTGTTGATTGTACTATCCCCTAATCTGCTTCTGATGTCACTACAAATATAACCTGCGGCTGAAAAGGCCCTTTCTGCCTGAAAATTTGTTGTCCTAATCGCCATTAAGTAACTTTAGATCTGCGTGTGTTTTCCTTTTACTCCTACTTCATACGCAGTCATTTCTTTTTTAAGATTTTTATTCATAATCTTAATTTAAATTTAAATATTGACCAATCGTGGTCTGTAACTTTTATATCAGATTTTATACCTAATAAAGCTTTTTTGATGCATACCTTCAGATCATAAAATCTTCCAACCATAGATAAAAGACTGTTCCGGCGTGTGCGGCAGTCCGAAATAAGTTGTGATTCTTTCCCTTTTTCTTATCTACCTTGCTCATCATCCAATTCGTCCATGTATTCATTCACTATCATCATCACTCCATTTCAATAGAAGACTTTTCCACGGGATCAACTTCTCTATCCGATTTTTAAGGTACAAAATTTGACAACAGTTAACTGGATGCCGTGTGCGATACACAATTGATGATAGCACGGTACTAGTACTAGTGTGCCAGCTTTAACCATGACGCTTGCGCCGTCCAGAGTCATGCCAATTATGTCAGAATCGAGATGTACTAGACATACAGTACAGTTTTTCGCGTTTTTATTTGCTTAACCGGATCCGATACCGGATCCGGCAAATCCTATCGGATCCGGTAGGCCCAAAAACACGCCGGATCCGCCGGATTACCGGATCCAAATACAAGAAACGATTGTGTTTTGTTTTAACCCTTAAATGTATGATTTATTCTGACCTCTTGAAAAAAATATATCTTGTAGACTTGTACATTCTCTGAGACATAGAAAGAAATAAAAAATATATTATTTTTATACTATTTTATTAAAAAACCAAAAAATGTGTTGCAGATATACAACATCATGCAATTACATTATTAGTGGTATGTTGCAGTTTTACGTCAATATGCATTTAAGGGTTAAGATCAGAGGCGGCTCGTCCTAAAGAGCGCTGGTGCAGTGCACTCCCACGAAAACTACAGAAGTAATCTATATTTCTTCATAATACATACTATCCTTACATTACATTCATTCTATTCTACTATGCCTATACAATAGTATATTATATTACCTATATCTACGCCGCTGTAATATAAGTTCTGTAATTTTCGTGGGAGTGCACTGCACCAGCGCTCTTTAGGACGAGCCGCCTCTGATTGAGATCGCCTATGTAGGCACTATTTTAGTGCAATAAAGAGTTTTATTATTATCTAAATATATATAACTCAAAGGTGACTGACTGACTGACTGACTTAGTGATCTATCAACGCACAGCCCAAACCACTGGACGGATCGGGCTGAAATTTGGCATGCAGGTAGATGTTATGACGTAGGCATCCGCTAAGAAAGGATTTTGATCAATTCTGCCCCCAAGGGGATAAAATAGGGGATGAAACTTTGTATAAATCTTATTAGATTTTCGAGATTGGAGTTACTGTGATGAAGACGTTTTTACACACGCTAAACAAAAACAAAGCCGCAAAAACTATACCTAATTAATAATAATACTTCTTAACGGGAGCGAAGCCGCGGGCAACAGCTAGTTATTATATAAAGAAATGACAGTTAAGTGTTGTAATAATTTTATTTTTAACTTCTTGCTATAAAACTGATACGTATTGCTCTAGTTGCTAGAGTCTAGTATCGTTGAAAAGCAAACTTGTTCAAAAATCATGTTACACGTTAGATGAATATGTTATAGATAATATTCAATGTCATTTTTGTTTACCAATTGCATTGTAAGATATCTCCAGGAAGTGCAGTGGTAATGAACTCAGATGGATGAAAGATAGTTGCACTATATAATGAAACGAGGTGCATTGCCCTTTTAGGATGAATTGTGTAAAAGAAAGACCTTGTGTTTTTGTTCTAATTGTTTTGTTTGAAAAATAAAACCATATTAAAAACAGGCTTTTATGATGACTCATATAGTAATTTAATTATATATTTTTTTATATTTACTTTCAGTAAATGGGCTCCAATAGAGCGCTTTTACTCGTCAATACAAATATAAATATAAATGAAATAAATTATTACAATCAATTTAATTTAGCTGCTGTATACTGTCATTGTCCACTTACATACTAATGTCACATTAATATATAATAAATCTACTACGATGTAGAAGAATAGCTGCTTTATAGGGGCATTGTCATCCTATTATATACCTATGGGTGAACAAAAAAATTATATTACTTTTATTTATTTTTTATACTTGGACCTATCACTCAAATTACTTTTAATTGCTCTAAATAAATTCATTTAAATGAGTTTTATTTTCTGTATTTTAGCTTAATACAATAAAGGATTTATTATTATTATTATTGCAATTATTTCTTAAAATTAACACGTGCAAAGAGACAGACATGCATACATGACGCGTGACTTTGTTTTATATTATCATTTTAACATGTTACTAAATGTCAATTAATTGTACAAGGAAAAGTGAGGGTAGTAATTAAAAACAATTAAATAGCTGTCAAAGTCCCGACTAAATAGAATAAAATTAGAAAAAAGTTCAATCAATAATCACTCTTATTACAATAATGATAACAACTATAATTCTACAAACAACAATGTCGCTTACGATATTGAGTTGTTAAACTCAGAATTATGAAACGTGTAAAGTTAAAATATATATATTTAAAAATAATCGTAATACTTAAAGGAATAAGATTAAAAATCAATTAGAATTGTTTGTCGTTTAGGTTAGAATAGCGGAACACTTTCGGTTTTTACGCTTACCCTCATAGCGTGTGTGAATGTCGCGTGATCCAGTCACTCGTCTCTGAGCCGCCAACCGCGACGGTCGCATGTCCCGTTGTTACGACTGTGTTATAGTCTTATTTAACTGATGATGTTCGCGATCATGAACAATAAATTATGTTATTAAATACTGTCATTAGTAAATTTACATTACCATTCCGGCTTAAGGTTTTTATCCAGAAAAGCACTTATGGTCACGAATCTTATTTTCACTATCATTATTTGGAGTGCATCAACATTGACTGGCAAATTTAACCATTTATTTTTTACTCAAAACGGGACATTGGTTTATTTACGTCAATTTGTAGTTGTGTGTAATTGTGTAGTAAACACTATAAGTGAAAAAAAAAATTCAAAAAATGTGTTTTATTTTATTTATCAAAATAGTATTTATTACAAATAAGAAAAGTAATTATACAAATCCTCAGTTATTTTTATATTTTTCAGAGGAACAAAATTGTAGAATTGTAAAAAATAGAATCGTTTACAATAAATAATGAGTAAGGTTTTACATAGAAGTCATATTGACCTGTTGGTAGTTCTAGTGTTAAGGCTCTTGCGCATAGTCAGAACCTACGAAATTTCTGAAAGATATATGTCGAGAAGAAATCACAAGGAACTCGCCAATCATAATCTGTACAATATAATGTATATTGCTTAGCTTTAAATCAAATATGGCTTTTATTCAAAGACTATGCTCGAACGTACTTTAAACTGTGACCTGTGGGCTTACCACGAATTTTAGTCTGGCTTTCGAATCGAGCTGTCACAAGTAAAACGGATCCGTCAGCAATCGGGATCATGAATTTTTACTAACAACTAACGAGCACCAGCAATCTATTAAATGAACGAAAGATCGAGACGTTCGAAAATTAACAAAAAGTATCTAAAATATTGTAGTTCCAAATCCGCACGCGCGGTGGCGCTGCTCAAATTTCCATACAAATCGCTTGAAGCGAATCGGTTCGAAAGCCAGACTAAAATTCGTGATAAGCCCACTGATCATTATGTACATTTTATTCCATTTTATACAGTAATAATTATTTACAACCAGAAATTATCAGTAATAAATCTTTAAACACGGCAACCATTAGACCAGCGGTTCTCAAACTTTTTTGGCGAAGGAAAAAGCCTTAATATAATTATAAAAAACTGATTTATATGTATTTATGAATAATCATATTGCAATGTAATATTACGTAATATTTAGATGTAACCTTATAATCTCCCTTTGGTAGGTATTTTTTGCAGTATTTTAGCCCTAGGGTTCTGCGGAACACACTTTGAGAACTGCATTAGACAGTAATCAAAATAAAATAGTAATATTTTGCATATGCTTATATATCAAACGTCCATTTATAATAACATTTTTCTTTCTGTTATTTATATTTTAATAAGTAACGAATGAAACGATTTCTTATAAACGCTTGTAACATAACGTAATAAACTAGATGACAGTAAACAGTTGCAATGGATTATTTTCATTGGTCAAAAATCACGGCAACAATGTTTCGAGTTTGTGTTTGGTCTATTTTGTTTCGTACGACTTCATGACGTTCGAAGTTTTGAACTCTAATCAGTGAATCTATGCTTGGCGTAGCTTCTGAATGCGGGCTTAAATAGGCAATGCACACTCCTAACCACTGCGCCACACCGGCTTTCATAATAACCTCAATTTTCGCCAGAGCCCGCGTTATACCTGTGCAAAACACTCCATTAGTATAAACTTTCTTTCTATGAAGCACTTTCAATACTTATGTAAGTGCGAAAGAGACGGCAGCTATTAAAAACGGCGGTTGACGTAATCGTTGCATAATATTTTTGCCTTTTAAATATATGGTTAGTGTGCCAAAGATACTGTGCTGGCATAGTGTGCCAATCTTTTATTTGTTTGCGCTTGTAAATGTATTCATTTTAGAGTACAGGCAGTCCTCGACTTACGTCGTTTCGAGTTACGTCGAGCAATTTTTTGACACTATTCCTCAAGCATACGTCAATTGTTTCGATTTCCGACATAAGAGAATTCACTAGTTTTGTTTAGTTTTGTTCCTCCAAACACGACTGCGTTGTTGCAACCATTAGATCAAAGTGTTATTGTGTCTTTTAAGGCCTATTACATGAAAAAATATGTCTCGACTTACGTCGTTTCGTTTTACGTTGTTTATTTCGAGAATCTAACATGCCGTAAGTACGATCTAATCAGAATTACAGTCCTAGGACTAGAAATCTAGATGAACCAACAAACAGACGTGTACAATGATATCCGTATAATAATTTGAAAATGGAACAAAAATGTAATAACAATCAATATGACTAGCAAATGTGGATATAACTGTGGCGGTCTCATCTACAAGCCGAAAATACTTATTTAAGAAGATTTGAGGTTTTGACGTTTACTCTGTCAGTGTCATCTTTCTTGTTTCTTCTGTCTTTTTATCGCCACAATGCATTGTGGTAATTATATTTTTAATCCATTTTAATCTACACTATTATTTCACATCAGTATCTCTAAATACTGATTCATTTGTTGGCGAGTCCTGGACCCGCGAAAGTGCCATATTTGTGTAAATGAATATATAAAGTGGTGAAGGCATATAATGTTAGTTTTTGTCTGTGTATATAGTTGTAATTTTGGAGTATGTGTTTTGTAAATGATACAACATTAAATTTGATTTAAAAAAATGATTCTAGTGTAAAAAAAAACCTTTTTTATATTCCCGCTTTTAGGGTAAATAATAATAATGTGGGGTAAATTTTCAACAAACAAGATTGGCAACACTGTGATTTCGCTGTGTTTAAAATTATAATTCGATGACGTCACGCGTCGTAAAATGGAAACGCGTGTATTTAAAACAAAAGCATATATATTATTATTATTATTATTATTATTTAATATAATTAATTTAACGTTGTATACATCATTTGTACTTGTAGCACTTTCAAATAAAACAATTGAATTCACATGCTTTATCAGTTTTTGTAGCATCACATATCAGTGAAAAGAGTAAAAATTTCACTTCGTTTAATGTCCCACGGTTTATTGTTAAAGTTCTTTTTACACATTAACTAAGAAGATGCTGTTTAAATTTGTGGATTAATTCTATTTAGAGAATTATCGTGGATAGTTATTTTTTTTAAATAATCTTAAAGGGCAGACTGCATAAAGTTTTATATACTTAAACGTTCGAAGCCGAATATAATGTGGTATCAAGCATCTATTCATTCCTTTTATTATAAATACTAAAATTTAATTATATATATGAAGTAATGACGACCTTATCAAGGCCAACCTAAAGATAAATAGTGCAGCAAAGAATAGTGGGAGGTACAAACTATAGATTTGTAAATAAAAGTATCGTTAATAAAGCCGATTTATCTTTTGTTTTTTTTTTATTCTGAAAATCCCAAAATTCACGTGCTCTTTGAAGGATTGTTTGCGGCTCTCGATAAATGTACCCGAGTTCCCTTTTCATTTTTTGTTCTATTATATTTTAAAAAAATATTATCGTTCCGTATGTGTTTTTAAAATGTCTTTTAAATTACTGACAGCAATTATGAAAGACTAAGTGCAACGTTTTTTTAATACCTTTTTTTGTGTAACTTTTAAATACGTATTTAATTGCGGCAATTATCAAGGAGCTTGACCACCCCTGCTCTATAGCTTAAGTTAAATAATAATAATAAAATGGGGTCGAGGTCATTGTCACATACATTGTATGTGTGTACAATTCAGATTAATTATCATTGAAAAACGCAACAATACGACAATAATATAAAAAATAACATTTATAATGCTGTTCTACGTTATCAGAGAGCGTGATTTGACTAATCTATCGTGATTATTTTATTATTTTTACATTTTATATTTCGATAGCTTTGCAGCCATCGCGGTTGTATTTAGACCACTGACACCATTTCCATTTCAAAATAATTTAAAGAAAACAACTTGCAAAAACAAAATTCTCAATTACAATACATAATTTTAAAACTAACATTTTACTTATTCCCTCCAAAAACTCTTCATCTGTCTTATAAGAAAAAGGCAAAATAAAAAATGTGAGAGTGTAATCTAATTTGAATTTGAATAGCTTTTACAACTTTGTTACTAACGGCTTTACTATGCTAATGTCCGGGTTCGAACACAACACTTCAACTGTGGGTGTAACAATCACACCGATTACCATAAAAAGCCATTTCAATGAGCGAAGACAACTCCTACCATAGAAAAATGTCTGAAGACAGCAATCACCTCCTAAAGCCTCACTGCTCAGACTGCTACATTATTATACAGGGTCTTGAAACGTAGATATTTTTATAACAATGTGCCAAATTGTGTAGTAATTTTTTTTAATACAGGCTTCATACAAAGTTCATACTAAAAATTGTTCAAAATTATTTTTTTTAACAAAAAAGTATTTTTTTTTAAATATTGGTAAGAAAGTAATGTGTTTATATCTTAACATAAAAATAATTCAGGGAAATGTACAACTTTATGAAATATTTATAAAAAATGAAATATTTTTAGAAAAATAAAAATTGCCCATTATTTTTATCTATTAGTTAAAAAATGTTTTTAATTTTTTTTTTTAATAGGGCGTGGCCCCATTTGTCTCCAGTTTTCGTTTGATCCACTACTTATGAGACACCCGTATAAAACATTTATTACGAATTACTGTCACCGAATAATTTACCCTCACAAAAATAATAGTTAAACACTCCACTCCTTGTGTAACCACTATAGCTGCAACGCTTTCGAAATAATCAAAATAAATAGTAATCTATATTTATTGTACAATTAATTACATTGTATAATTAATTACTTTAAAAAAATGATTGTTCTTTTATTAGAATTTCCTTAACACTAGGTTTACGGACGTTTTCTATATACCTACTTCTACTAAAACGCGTCAATTTGGCGCATATCGTAGAGATAGGTATAACACATAGACAAGTTCAGTAATTCAACACTTTTAAAGAAAATAGACTTCAATATATATTTCCCTCGATCAATGAATAAAAGTCATACAAAGAGATAAAATAAAAATTTAAACAGTTTTTGGTAATTCTCTGATAAAAGTCAAAATGCGTCAAATTGACGCGTCCCGTAAACCTAGTGTTAAAGACGTTTAGGAAATAAATAAATAAAAAGGAAATACAACGAATTCGATTACTCTTTGACCTTTTTAATTGTTCGTTTAACCTTCATCTATTGTTAATGAATTATCTGGAAATTAAAAGCAATATTAACTTCCGATGTTTTTAATTTAAAATCCACTCTCACTCTTCAACCCGGACGTTAATTTTTATTATTTCTATAACTTAATAATTGTTGTAATTTTATACACGAAAATAATATTAAATATATATATCAAGTTACCATTGGAAGATGAAAGCCTAGATTGGGATGTTAAAATCAATAATAAAACAAAAATAGCAGGTGTTGAATCTTAATCTTAATTTTTTATTTTATTTATTTACTTTTAGTAATTGGGCTCTTACTCGTCAATACAAATACAAATATAAATTTATTAATTAATGGGGTGTTAACTAGACTCACTAGAGTCCATCCCCGTGGTCAGATTTATTTTGTATGTCAATCGTATTTACGACAATTAATTATTAATAGGTAGCCACTCTATGGCATTGGGTCAAATGGGGTACAGTACAACACTGGGTAAAAATATTTTGATTAATATAATCGGTTGTTTCAGGCGTTACTTTGCGGAAATCCATATTAAAGGATATTATTTAAAATTATTTTGCTTATAATTCCCGCTACAACATTCAATAATTTGTCTCGACGCGTTTCGCCACTTCACGTGGCATCATCGGGATACGTGCGGTCGCTTTGGCTTCGCTTCGACGACTGATAAATAAATCAATTATTATTTATCATTCATTTTTATAAATTTTTAAATACAATCATCACATTTACAAATATACATATCAATAATAATGTAAAGAAAAAATATACATATACATATAAAATTATTGTAAGCCTTGACAAGGCTCTTTGGGATCTGATTGCTCCTTACTACATGGTGAGTGTATTTGGAATTCTTTTAAATTATACAGTTACTACAATTTTTATAATATATCTATAATAATTTGTACCGAATCATCTTAGGACAGCTATTCCCTATTGAGATAATCAGAAATCAGGAAATGCAGGAAATGCAATTGTAAATAAATAAAATTATTCATATGTTAGATTGTAATTGGTTTTTTTTGTTGTAAAAATTTTTTAACTATCGTAATCATGTCTAGAGGTTGATTTAATAAAAACAAACGTGACAGTGAAGCCCATAAAGTGCTTTATTTAATTAGAATACAAATTACAAAACTGAATTTAATTTCCGTTTTTTGTTGCATTGGAACGCGTTGATGTCTTTTATACGTCAAATAACTTACTTATAAAAAAATGTTTTTCGAATAAACAATTGTTTTATTACAATTAATTCTATTCTATTCTTTCACATCATTCGTAGATTCCTATTAGAACACTTGGACTGGTCAAAGTGGAATAATACTTAATAATATGCAGAAACTGTAATAGCGCATTGTTTACTTCAACAATATACTTATATATTAAGTACTAGATATAATTTGTGGCTTCACTTAGAATGTAAAATGCTTTGTTAATTAATATTTATTTTAAATTTCGAATCATTCAACACTTTAATATCATCTGACAAGTCTGTATATATCTTTACAACGGTTACAAAGGAAGCTCTTTGCTAAGTCGATATAATGTGTTTTGTAATTAGAATTATTATTGTTTTTTGTTTATTATTAAACATATATATAAAAATTTAGCATTTAAGTAAAACGTAATAGTCTTGACAGTTGCCTCTTTAGTGCTCTGGTTAAGATACCAGTCCTTTATATAAAGGATTTCGGTTCGATTCCCTGTCCAAACAAATTATGATTATCTTAGACTATCATCTTCTTACGATCTTCATTTCAATCATTTTAAATTAATTCTTAAATCGTTATAAAGATTACGCTAATATGAATTTTAAAAACTTGTTACATATAAGGGTAGGATAAATGTAATACTACCTTCAACTAGGAATTAAGCAATCACAAATATATACTTTATAAGCACACGGAAAAAGGTTCAAAAAGCGTCATTTGGATCATATACTTTACTATTTATTTAAACATTCACAGCAAACGAAAACAATTGAATGATTAAAAATATATGAGAGGAATTAAGTTTGAAAACCTAATAATTGTGTACAATATATATCGGGTGAGAATTATAAATGTTACTATGAGTTGTCAATGACGTTTAAAGTGTAAAGTTAACGTTTCTTATAAACAAAAAAGAAGAAGGTATGAAGTTCAATAATAAATAGTAATAATTTTTACAGTGTTCGGCATATGACCACACTCCGCCTGATGTTAGGCTGAAGTGTGCTCTAAGAACGAAGATTAGAAGTTTCTTGTATTTATGGTATTAAAAATATTACATGAAGTGCATTAACCCATAACCAACTACAAACAAATCCAGCTCACCTCGATCAGAAAAGGCATCAGGGTTTGTCGCTCCCAAATCCTGCAGAGCCAGATCGTCGGTCGGAACTTCATTTAAACTAAAGTTTGTATCACGAAATACTACATTGTCATTAAAACCACCCCCTGGACCACCGTGTGAGTTCGTATGCAAAAGTCCGTTATTGTCTTGCGAATAGGGGAAAACTACCCTCGGACTTCGGGCCTTCCATCCCCCGTAAAAACTATTCCTTACAGCCGGAGCGAATGGCGCGTTAAAATGCGGTTCGAAAGCGTAATGACTTGGCGCGTAAGGTCTGCCGTACCTCCCTTGGTAATATTTTGGGACGAAACCCTGGCTAAATGGTCTTCTGAGAGGGGCATCATAAAACCTTTGGTTGCCAGAAATTTCTTCTTTAATTTCGTCCTTTTCTTTGTCGCTTTCGTCCGGTGATGTGAAATCATAATCCGTCCCTTGATCAAACTTAATTTGGCCATCAAATGTTTTGTCTAATGTTAAATCTATTTCACCCCTTCCATAAGGCTGAAGCCTTTCCTCGTCGTCTAAAAAGAGTACGCGCGATTGTCTTCCCCGATTTCTTTTTAAGTTATAGCTTCTGGGATAAAACATAGGTACATGTCGATATGGTACCAAAGGATATTTTTGTTTGTATTGGTTCGCGAGGGAGTGTGACGGTCTATCCAATGCAGCGACTAATGTACCAGCTAGCACTAGAAATACTTTCCATTTATTTTCGCTGAGCATGATGTTGCTTCGGTCAATAGCCCGACTTCACTTTCATCTTATGTTACGCTCCTTGTATTACCAAATATTTCTTTTCAATTTTTTACGTATGCAACATCGATTTTTTGACACGAATTTTCAATTCAAATTTGGAACGCGTTTTTTATACATTTCTTTTTTTAAGCGCGGCGCGACACGTCCGTCCCGGTGTGTTACTTTCTGCGGACTGGTCGTTCTTTCGCTGGTTACCTCTCCCCGTTGGTTTGTTATATAAAACTATATGTACGAGGTTGTAACTGTGTTTATGTAACTGTTTTGGCTTATAAAGTTGATTAGTGATAGTGGTCGGTTGCCTAGCAACGATGGGTTCTTTTTTTAAACCACAAGAAAAGGTTAAATTATTATTCGATTATATTGTAATGGAATTCGTGTTAGAGAGGCTTCATTCTATTTTTAAATTCTTTTTTTTTTATAATAACCCGACATATGACGACACTTAATGTGAAATTATAGGTGGTACGATCATTACTCTAAGTACTTGGTCTGAGTACCACTCTTCATTGGATTAAAATTAATTTAAAAATCTTTCTTACCAATAAAAATATTTTATTGGATTAAGTAAAATGCAAAAAAAAAAGTTACTTAAAGTGATTTCTTACGGATAACCAATTGTCATGAAAACACTATAAGTAAAGCCAGTGAAGCAATTAAGTTTTCAATATATTATAAAAAAAAAATTTCTTTTTTTTTGTTTTCAATATATAATTCTCCATCTCATGGAAAAATATATGATATTTTTAATAGTTTCTGGTATCGAAGAATCTACACAAACGAACTATGCACAATAACAACTTTAAATCGTTTTGTCAAATTGCAATTTTGTGCATCCTGCCGTATATCACACCTATATTTTAATCTACGGAACCTGTTTTCGTTATAATAAAACTCAACCTCGTGTTTTATTAAAGTTAAAGAACTTACATAACTCGGAAGTGATCGACCTATTTACGCTTTTTTATTTAAATATATTCTTCTTCCTGAAATATTTTTTCCCAAATAAATTATAATGAAAATAATAAAACGTCAAGCCAGAATAGTGCAGGTGACTGTTGATAGCAGTTGCCTTTACTCGTAAATCGAACACCAATTTAACATCAGGCATAGTGAGGTCATATGCCTACTACAGAGTGGGGCACAGGAAACTCCTACATTTCAAAAGGCTGCTAAAAGGTTGTATACATTCACATTTAGTGTAGATCCTGTTGCCTTAAATTTACACACCCAAGACAAAATAATCCGGTCGCGAACACTAGCAGACAATGACACTGCTATTTTTGTAAAAAATTAAAAGGTACATTATTTTCAATTCGGTATATTAACCGAGAGATAATAACTTTCATGCAAATTATCCTATTTAGACTCTACTATGGACATTGGACAGTGACCTTTATAAAGCAAGTTAAGGTAAGTGCCACCTGGTGTGATCTATTCGAACTATGATTTAAACTTTTACTATGAGTCTTTATCGAATGATATGATTTTGTAAGTTTCCTGTAGATGGCGTTGAAAAACTTTAAGATCTAGTTGAAAGGGTAAGCAGTTGCAACCTCCCGCTGTGTCTTTCACCTGTTCAACACTGATAATTTTACAAATAAAAACATTTAATTAGTCGAGAATGGACTTATAGAAAACAAATGAAAATAACCCTAGTATAAAGTATAGCAGGTAGCATATCTATGGTATATTTGAAAACTATTTTTTTACATAAAGAATGGCATTTTAATAACTACATCGAGTCGATAGATGTCGCTAGTTTATCACCAAAGCTTAACAGACAAAATTACATTGGACACTATAAGTTTTAAAATATTTTTACAAATATAAAAAATATATATTTAAAAAGCGAGTGTCTCTTAAAAATCAGAACACGTGGTCACACTTATAAGCATGACGACATGACGCGGTGTGAAAACAGCTTCGACTGGTTGTGTTGTGAAACTGAGGTCAGTTCGGCTCTGAGTCTCAAACCCGACTGACAACCAGCGCTAAGCAAAATTTCAAATAACTCCATTAAAATAAATAATTTAAAAATAGAACAGAAACAAATTCGATTTTTAAAAACAAACACATCCGGCATTCCAAAATTAATTAGCGCGCGTTTTCTTTTAAACGTCAAAAATTGGGTTCTTTTTCGTAGTGACATTTCGGGAAGAGTTCTTTTATTGTCATCAATTTATATATGTTTATTAATAGTGTATATTATTGTAAATAAAATCTGAGTGAAAGTGTTTTCTATGTCTAGCAGTGAAAGGAGTTGTACAAGTAAGTGTAAGTCGAATAATGCTAATACATTTTATAGATATACATACATACATATGTCATAGATATTGATAGATAAAAATGCACACTTTCATTCTTTACATCCTGGTCATATTTTTATCGAAGTTTCGGCAGTATATATTCCATACAAACACAAAGTCTGCTAAAATAATTATAATTATTAATTCAAATAGCACTAATCTATTAGGCTTTTGCGTCTTTCAGTTGCATTTGTTTTTCAGTTAACACATAGTCACGTCGTACAAGGTGGGGCACGGGAAACTCCCACACTTCAAAAGATGGCAGTATTTGTCATCTGCTAGTATTCCCGACTGAAAAACAATTTTGTCTTGAGTGTTTTATTTTAGGACAACAGTATACTATATGATCATATCATATAGTATACTTTTGAAATGTGGGAGGTTACCGTGCCCCACCCCGTATATTTATACATATTTATATTTATTGTTTTGAATAGGAATCGTACCGAAATCTCTTTGTAACAGATTAACGCAGAGAACTAAAGTTTTATTTCTGTTATAATTATATTTTTAATTTGATTTTTGCGAACACAATTCAACGAAT
Source organism: Tineola bisselliella (assembly GCA_028551675.1). Taxonomy (NCBI): domain Eukaryota; kingdom Metazoa; phylum Arthropoda; class Insecta; order Lepidoptera; family Tineidae; genus Tineola; species Tineola bisselliella. Next base: position 89,884 of record JAPWLS010000871.1, on the reverse strand, counting down.
TATAAAAAAAACCTTCTCGCCTCGCGAAGAGTTGTTTTGTGATCTCAGACAAAAGACAACCGTTGCAGAGTTAAGCAGTGAACACAAAGGATTCTTTCAAAAATGACTAATTTACTTTTAACCGAGTTGTATTTTAAAATACACATACATTCTTACGTACAAACAAAGGAATTTTACTTTCCATACAAGTTTGAACTAAAAAAAAATTGGGAACATTAATACAACGAACCTCGTGTATTGGTCTAAGTGTTTAAATTTATTTATATTCTTACTATTTTATTTAATTATAAAAGAAAATATATTTAGAATATTAATGCAAAAACGTTCGCAAAAATTCATTCTATAGTATCCATATGCATTTAAAAAAAATATTAAGTTTAATTTGAAACTTCCAATAGTATTGTAAATTAAAAACAAAAGATAATACGTTTTTAAATTTGAAAACAATTGCCTACACTCGTGCGTACATTTAATAGTCAATAATTCGTTATTATTACGTCTTAAAGAAGTACAAGTTTAGGAAAATAAATGAAGAGCGACAACGTGCTGCTCTAAATACCCGCCAAAAGTGTGTCGCGGCATTAAACTTCGAATAAAGCTATTAAGCATGTAACAAATAAGTGCAAACGCGTTACAAAAACGCAGTGAAAATTTATAAAAACAGTTTATTAAAAAAATAATTAGTAATTGAGGTGACATTGTGTTGTCCTAAAACGTCATTGGTGCATAAAAACCACGCTTTCGCTAACATTTCCCCTGGCAACTGCCATCATTACAATTAGCAAGTTTCAGGGTCGTTCCTGGTCAATGATGTATTTTTCAGAAAAATAAAAATACATATTTACTACGAAATTTTCGCTTTCAGTCTTGCACAACTACAATGACTGTAAAACTTCGGAAAAATTTGATTAAGGGGGTCTTCTAGTCTAGAGGCCCGAATTTCGAGTGTTTTTTGATAATTAATAAAAAAAAACCGTTGATATTTTTATTATCGATTTTTTTATCATTTGTTTATTTATATTTGAAGAATACACAAAATAATTTTCAAAAAATAATAATAATTTTTCATTAAGTTATGCGTCCTTGAAGTAGAGGGGGAGAAATTTAGGCTGCGTCCTCGTTGTCAAGATTTCTACCCTTGTGGTCGTCTGAAAAAAAAAATTTGCCGGATTCTTGATTAGTACAAATGTAATTATGGCATGAAGCAAGAAAACTGAAAAAAAATAATTTTTCGAAAAATGGCGGCTATTCAAAAGTAAAGATCGATTTTTTCACTAATTTTTTAACATTCTCGAATTTTTTAAAAATATAAAAAATTAGAATTTCAAGTTGTTGCTGCTTCATGCCATAGAGGGATATTTAAAGAATGTTCATGCCAAATTTCAAGTGAATCGGTTGATTAGAATTTAAGATATCTTGACAACCGCATCGAAAAAAGTAGTTTTGAGAAAAACGCGTTCAAAGTTTTACGTTAAGTTTCAGGCAGCGTAACTGATAGAATAGTACATATCACTTACATTCTCTTAATCAGTCATCCCAGCTTCATACATTGGACCTTCTTCTACTTCGTATTGACTATTTTTAGCATGTAGTAAACTGAAAGTATAATAGAAAGAAGGGGAAAGAGTTATTCATACGCTGGTAGCACGGGCGTCTAGTCCCCTGTTGTTGTAGTCGTCCGCTCAAACCGGTCGAGGTGCCACGTCACTAAAACGGCTATAAGTTTGAAAATAATTTGAATTTTCGAAAATCCTTTTAGGACGATATTTTTGAATATCTAAACTATCGAAATATGAAAAAAAAAATTCGATTTTTTCAAATTTCTAGACTAGAAGACCCCCTTAAATTAATCAAAATAAACTCGATATGCAAAAAAAAAATTAGCATTGGTATCGACTAAATTTTTCAAAGAATAATATGTGAATAACTATTTAATTAATATATGTTTTATGTTACAGAGATTAATAAAAAGTGTCAGATCCCAAACCACGCTATGTCAGAAAAAACAAAGAGTCAAAAGTCATGTCAGCGGTGAAGCGTTCTAAAACTATCAAAAAATGGACGACAAAACGCCATCATACTAACGAGAAATTTAAAAATAGAACTGGCAAAAATTTAACAAAAACAAAATGGCGGAATCAAAGATGGAGATCGAAATTAAAATGGCGGTTAAGTTCGAGTATGATTTTACCTTTGATTATTATAAATTTATCTGGACAAACCCTTGCAGTAGAAGGTAAGTTTTTATTTTAAAATTACTCCGAATTATTATACAAAAAAAACTTATTATTAACATCAATTATATATTTAGCCAAATGATCCGGTTGTCTCAGAAAATAAATGTTTGACAACTTTGACAGTTATGACTTATTTCACTAAGAAAGATAATGTAATACAACCACTCTCAAACGTCACATCCGTGAAGTATTTCTCATATAATATTGCCTATTCATAGTATGTTTTTCTCTCCCCAATCACATACCTTATTAATATAAAAAATAGTTCATCAAAGAGGATATACATTCGACAATCTTCAAATGGATACAAATTGGACTTTGGACTGGAAGAAACTATCATTAGAAAAGGATAACTATATTCTTATCATGTCGAAGTTGAGGCATGTGTGAAAGGGATGCAGATATCTCCATCACCGTTTACGACACCTTGATCGTTTCTCGTTATATAGCTTATATACCTACAAAAGCTGTATCCATTTGAAAGTCCCCGTTTGTATATAGTTTTTCATATTATTGTGGGCTGATCTAATTTTAATTCTTGTAAATTATCTATTATATTGCGAATTATGTGACATTAACTGTTACTTTTTTCTGAATTAAAATTTTTTGACAAGTTTCTTGTGGTCTTCTTTTCGTCATACGGCTTTCCGAAGCCATTATAGAATCTGACGATGAGCAAATGCACGCTTTTAGTGCCTATGCTAATAAACGATTTTCATTTCATTTCATACATAGTAGTTTGATAGAGCAATGTGTTGTTTTCTAGCATTTCCATCATAAATGCATTTCAATAATAATAATAATAAAAGACCACTTATTCTGATACAAACTTCTTTAACGTTTAATTCTGCCTGTACTTTTCAGCTCTGACCAGCCGTATGCTCGCTTCTCTACTCGGATATCCGACAACATGCACTTTCGGGAGCGAGGTCAGATCATGCACTCTGTCTTTTAGCTGCTGGTTGAAAGGAGGCACCAAGGTTCGGGGTTGTGGGAGCAACTGGCTCTTTGTATGCTGTGTTTCAAGAGATTCCTCTCACAATTACGAAGGAAATGACCTTGAAAACAGGTACTGTAGATACTGAATTTATTCGTGTTTTAAAACAGATTATAGTTGACATGAAATGTGAACTATTAGGTCAGTCCAAAAGTTCGTGCACATTTCAAAAAACACCATTCTAAAATTTCGCCAAAATGCGCACGAACTTTTGGATTGATCTGATATATTTAATGGAACTAAGCTGTGATTAAAAACTATGCATAACACCATGTCACTTTACATGAAAAATAAATAAAATCAGAAAATACATAAATTTGATTTCGTAAGTAAAATTTTCTTCTCTCCATTTAACGACAACTATGTATAAGTGTCGCTATATAGAGTTTAAGCTGAATTTAGAAGGCTGTACGTCTCACAACTTGTATTGAACGTCGTAACAATATAACTATATTTGTTTTTTCAGTATACCATCATCCGATTGGAAGTACAAAGTGGTGCCGCCTATGTTACGTCAATTACCACAAAGAAACGTGATGCCAAACAGTATATTTAGAAGACGAGCCGATGACGATGCTACTCAGGTTGGTATTTTTGCTACTGTCGACTATAATAACAAAACAATCGACAATCTTCAAATGGATACAGTGGGCTTATCACGAATTTTAGTCTGGCTTTCGAACCGAGTTCGCTTCAAGCGATTTGTATGGAAATTTGAGCAGCGCCACCGCGTGCGGATTTGGAACTACAATATTTTAGATACTTTTTGTTAATTTTCGAACGTCTCGATCTTTCGTTCATTTGGTAGATTGCTGGTGCTCGTTAGTCGTTAGTAAAAATTCATGATCCGGATTGCTAACGGATCCGTTTTACTTGTGACAGCTCGATTCGAAAGCCAGACTAAATTCGTGATACGCCCACTGATTGGACTTTGGACTGGAAGAAATAATGATTAGAAAGGGATAACTATATTCTTATGTCGAAGTTGAGGCATGTGTGAAAGGGATGCAGATATCTCCTTTGCCATTCACGACACCGCGATCGTTTCTCTTTATATCTCGCGTATTGTATGTATCTATAGTCTAAATTACGTTGTACAATAATGTTTACATACATACATAAGTGTATATTTGTAAAACGTCATATATCCTAAACTAAAATCTATTTTCAGGTGGACTGTGGTCTCCCAGCTTCCAGGATGTTGCAGAAGAGGATAATAGGCGGTCGTGAAGCCAGATTTGCTGAGTTTCCATGGCAAGCGCATGTTAGGATCTCAGAATTCCAATGTGGGGGTGTACTAGGTATATCTTTAATAATTGAAGTCATGTCTAATATAAGCATTTGATTCTTGGGTTTTTGCTCACTACCAGGGACTAGGGAATCTGCGCATTACCAATATTGATGCCCTAATTTTTCTATGTTAACCAAAATGTGGGTCACAAGATTAGAATTTTTGTTAGATGGGGGCCCAGTCAACTTTGGAAATCACTGCTCTATAGTATAGATCAGCCATTCTCAAAGTGGTATTCCGCGGAACCGTAAGGCTAAAATACTGAAAAAAATACCTACCAAAGGGAGATTATAAGGTTACATCTAAATATTCCAACTAAATATTACGTAATATTACATTGCAATATGATTATTCATAAATACATATAAATCAATTTTTTATAATTATATTAGGGCTTTTTCCTTCGCTAAAAAGTTTGAGAACCGCTGGTATAGATATAAAACTACCTTAGAATAACCTCAAAACTCTTGCCATTGTAGTTTCAAAGTGGTTTGTGGCGACCGCTGCTCATTGCGTGTCACGGGCTCGTCCTCGTGACATTTCCGTATGGCTAGGCGCTTTGGACACTACTGCTGGGTCTGCCATGGCTAGAAAAGTTGGGTAAGTCTTCATACCATTGACTTGAGGCTGAAGTTACGATGAAATATTGCTTTTTACATATTCATACAATTCTCGGGCCCTAACTTAACATACCCTATTTTATTTTATAATATTACGAATAAATATTTGTTAATTAGGAATTGAACTCAGAGCGTCTATATAACAAATTGGTGCGCTTGCCACTGCGCCTGCGTCCTTAAAAATGACATCCTTAAGCTTATATTTGCTTATGTTTAGACCATTTAATATAAAAAATCAATTGTTTTTTTTTAAAGAAAAGAATGCGAACCTATCGGCAACGCGCTGAACTAAAAACTTCCTTAAGAATAAAATTACAATACTAACCTTAATATAATTGTATGGTTTTAATTCCAGTGTAGTCCACAAAATTCTTCATCCGCTATTCCAATTTCGTATGACACAACCGGATCGTTACGACATCGCTCTATTGAAACTGTCCCGTCCGATACATTATATGAATCATATTCTGCCGATTTGCTTGCCTGACTTCGATATGGAACTGCGAGGCAAATCTGGTGTTATAGCCGGCTGGGGCAAGACAGATGCGAACAACGGACACACTGGGACTAATCATCTAAGATTTGCGACTGTGCCTATATTGAGTAAGTACCTGGCCTGATCGCTTCCACTAGTCGGCTCCTCCACGCTTTATACTATAGCAAAAATAGCCTAGATTTTTTAAAAAAAGAACGATTTGTGACTCGCAACTATCGTTTGTTTATTCTATTCAATTCTCTCATTACGTCCGTAGATTCTTATTGGAACATCTGAACATTTCAAATTACAATTATACTTAATAATACAATATGCAGCAACTATAATAGCCGTTTGTTCATTTCATTGGATACCATTTGTGGCTTCATTCAGAGTGTAAAATGCAGAGTAACCTTAATATAACGACCCTCAATATAACGATTTCCTCGATTTAACGAATTTTTCCAAATCCCCTAGAACTACCCGTAAGAGCTAATGCAAAATATACCTTTATATAACGCATACATTTGTTAAAAACCTTTTCATAACGAATTTTCAATCTTTGCAAAATATAAAAAAAAAGTAATATTTACCTCTATTTAACGAAATCGTTCGTTATAACAGATTTAATAATACTAATAGTACCTACTTAAAGCTGAGATTAATAATATTTAAACCTTGTTAAAACGAATCGTAGACCAACCTAACCTCTGCATAACGAACCTCATTGTAACAAATTACTCTTTATAACGAATTATTTTCTGATTCCCTTCAATATCGTTATATCAAGGTTGTACTATACTTTGTTAATTAATATATCTGACTGATACTGACCCAATAGTCACTTGAATGTGGTGGTACTATTCTGGGACAGTATACTGGGCTAATAACCAAAAACAGTATACCACTGAAGCTATATATAACTCAATTTGCAGGCAAAGAGCAATGCGTTGATTGGCATCAAAGCAAGCAAATATTAGTTGAAATTCATTCCGAAATGATTTGTGCTGGACACTCAGATGGACATCAGGACGCTTGTTTAGGTGCGTGACGTCACTTCTGTTTATTAATTAACTGTCAATTGTTGAACGACGTACTGTTTTCTCTTCTAAAATCTTTTATTTCATTTCCTCCTACCTAAATAACGAACATTCCATCTCTTTCATATTATAACCCGTCTAGTTTACAACGTTAATTAATCGGATTATAATGATTAGTATTAATAATTAAATAAACACCTTACATGTCGTTTGAAGTTTATATTTCAATTGACTATTATTCTAGATTTCACATAATATACAAATCCCAAACAATAATATACCTCTACCACAGAGATCGAAGAAATTAAAACATATGTATTATTTTGTATTCATTTATTATTTATCTATTACTATTAGGGGTGATCTTGAATTTGTGGAGTCCTGGGTCATTACTACTTGGTGGCCTACTAATTATTTAACGAATTGTCATTTTGGCAAAAAGCCGTTAGGTAGATCCGCCCCTGATTATTATAATATATCAGCGGTTTGTTTCCACTATGCCAACTTGTAAAAATTTATAACACTTTTGTTTTTTCAGGAGATTCCGGCGGTCCCCTCATAGTGCTTGACAGCGGTCGTTATTATCTAGTTGGTATAACATCTGCCGGTTTCGGGTGCGGTGTCGATCACCAACCCGGGATTTATCACAATGTTAAAATCACGTCTCATTGGATAAAAGGTGTCATTGGCGCTAGGAATAATTTTATTGGACTTTGAATAGATGAAACCGTTTTTTTGCGGCTTTCGTTTTATTACAAGTTATAGTAAGCCGTAAGAAGTCGTTTAAATTAGTTATATTATGTACCAGAATAATCACAGTACACATTATTGAACTAAAATTGAGCAACTCTTAAAATAAACAAGATTTAGTACAAATAAGTTTTTAAAAATCTTTTATATTATTATATTAAAACTTGTGGGGGTTCACAACGAGTACACAAGGTGATTTTCAAATGGATACAGCTTTAGTAGGTATATATGCGATAGAAAGAGAAACGATCGCTGTGTAGTGAACGGCGAAGGAGGTATTTGCGTCCCTTTCACACATTCCTCAACTTCGTCACGACAAGAATATAGTTATTCTTTTCTAATGATTGTTTCTTCCAGTACAAAGTCCAATCTGTATCCATTTGAAGATTTGTTCTCTATATATTTCTAGTTGGTCATTGGCTACCTTATACGGAGTGCGGGGAAAGCGGGGAGTCATTTACATAACCTATAGATGTTTCTCGTTTCGTAATACCAACATAAAAACAGGGTAATTGCCCGATATTCATTTAGTCGCGCACCGTCTTCAGTCGGTGTTGGACGTCGTTTTTTTGTTTAATACTAGTAAAATTGATGTCTCAATAAGCGTAGTGTGAATATGAAGAGTAACTAGAGATGTACATATCTCTTTCTAACAACAGGTGGCTTCGATTGTTTATCTCTTTCATCATGTATTTTATATACATAGGTAGGTATTGTCTAAATTGCGATGTAAAATTTTTGTTTTTTTTTAAATTGCCATTTTTAATATTAGAAAGACTTAATTGGAATTAATTAAACTATATATATTAGTGGTTATTGATCTCTTTTAAAAAAAACTTAGAAAATATTTTTGTTTGTATTAATTTATTTTTGGTAATAATTGTGCAATTATTTTTTTTATAAATGTTATTATTTATAATAAATTTTAATTTTTAAAATGTGTTCTTTTTTACACTACCTCCCTTTTTTCCCTAATATGTCATGACTTATATATATTTATCTATTGAAATAAATATTAAGTTAGAAAGTATTGTCCTTGAACAAGAAAAAGTGTTTTTTACTTTATAAAAAAACGGACTATGATTGTTGACTAGACTACTGCGGAACCCTAGGGCCAAAATACTGCAAAAAATACCTACCAAAGGGAGATTATAAGGTTAGATCTAAATATTCCAACTAAATATTACATTGCAATATGATTATTCATAAATACATATAAATCAGTTTTTTATAATTATATTAAAGCTTTTTCCTTCGCCAAAAAAGTTTGAGAACCGCTGCCATAGTCAATATGCTATAATCTCTGCCTACATCAAAACGTAAAATAAATTAAAATCATTATAAAACAATCCGAGACAATTGTATCACGTAACAGGGTTTAAATTATAAAAAAGTCGGTTACCAAAACTTTTAAGCCGAAAACAACATTAAGAACGAAAAAGACGACCATATTAATATTTACTAATGTTAGAATGAGATAGCAATACTAAACGTGATATACTTTCAAAGACGTGATATTACTTTAAACTTAACTAGTTCACCTTTCTAATTTAAACCAAAACAGGCTGTATGTTTATTGTCTTAAGAATCATAATTACTTCCAGTAGTTGGACAAGTTTTACCGGTTTGATACATATAGTAAACGATTTTAAGCTTTATAAAGTTATTGTTAAGGTTTTATTAGTGTATAAAGTGGATAAAGTGTAATGTTGTTCGTGAAATGTAAAACGTAATGTCAAAAACCTAACAATTCGTGAGAATGTCGTGCCGGCGCGACGTCTTCTAAATTCAAATTTTATTCGCAAACTTTCTTTCCGTTCTCTGGCTTAGTCAATAAGTTGATTAATCCAAAATGGCTGCGAAGTTTATTCTGTGTTTTTTTATTAGTGTTATTGTTGGTCGCGTGCATCCACAACAGGTTGGAGGTAAGTGAAAGGCGCAACAAGGAACTTGGTTACTTGGCCTTTAATAATGAAAAATGTGTTGGGTTGTTTTTCTTATACAATGCGTTTGTTTTTATGCCTCTCGTATTTTGTGATAAAAAAGTTATTTATGTAGGAATATGCAATTGTTATTTTTTAAATTCAAATAGTAATTAATTGCATTTTCTGTTTGAAAAAATTAAAAATAAACATAATTTCGAATAAAAAATTATTAAATAAAACTCTGAAATACGTAAATTAATTACTATTATTATTAATAATTATCATCCCAGCCATAGGACGCCCATGGGACACCAGTGGGATCTATTTATTTATTTATTTATAAAGCCTACCTACAAAATTACATTAAAACTACATATTATAAAAAGGACTACTATTATACAAACTAATGAAATTTTAATTATAGGATAGAACGGCATGCTCAAGGTGATAAAGGGATAGATACTACACTTCTGATAAAATACATAAAAATAAAAAAAAAATAAAAACCAATTATCTATAGATGATAGCTTCTTGCACCCAGCGATTATTGTTATTAAATATTAATTTAAAAGATTCTATTCGGTTATTATACAAGTGTATATTTATTTTATTGAATAAATAAATAATTAAATTTAAAAAATCGTTTATTAAATTGAATAGTGTATCTACATGAAATAATAATAATAATAAGACCCTGCACTAGGTTGAAAAACCTTTATTAGTAGGTATTATTCCGGTCAGATATCTTAGAATATTAAATATAAATGTAAATAATTAATCAATAAATATTAAAATTTTAACAGAATTAAAAACTTTTTAAATTAAATTCCAAATTCGAATTACATTTTTTTTGTTTTCATAATAGTTTTTTTTTTAAATCGGAACTTCAAAAAATCTTGTTTGTTTCCTTTGTATCAATTCATTATTAGTCGAATAAACGCATTGTTATTCCGAACTTGATATTCGTATAAGGCAAGTGGAATGACTCGTTTGAGTGACGCATTTATGATTTTATTTTACCCCGTTTCCTAAAATAAATGTTTGACATTTCCACATTTCGTTATATTATGTTATTTCGTATTCCATTTATGAATTTATTTTCTTTTAAAAAAGCGCAGTAAAAATAGAATTTCAAGTTCCATTTATAAATTTATTTTCTTTTAAAACGCACAATAAAAATAGAATTTCATGTTCCATTTATGAATTTATTTTGTTTTAAAAACACAATAAAAAAAAGTTTTTCGTGTTCCATTTATGAATTTATTTTAAATAAACTTTTCTATTTATTAATATTTTTATATCGATCCACATAGAGCGATAACTTTCTTCTCAGTGACTTCTCCATTATGTTTAACTCAATTGTTTTTCTATCATTATTTAGGAGCAATTTATACAATATAAATGGGACCAAGTAATTCGGCTAGTACTTTAATATCTATAAACAAAAATAAAACACACGCCGCGGGTAACTCTACAGGCAATAAGCGTAACTAAAACAATAGTTTAAATAATACTACGCCACGCACGACTGTTTAACTAGAGCATATGACAATATTTTTTTTAAATAACGGAAAAAATAATAATTCTTGTGTACGTTCGAAAATTTCGCTCATTCGTCTTTTGTTTGTTTTTTTGTTACTTCTATTTCTGTAATTATTTAAGGGCTTACAGTTTTTTGACCTCAAACGAAATTGCCGAGTCGTTCCTTCTTATCACAGACTACTTTTTGAGAAGACGTGAAGTCTTTACGGATGAACACAAAAGCATGTCTGTAACTTCGCTAATAAGGCGATTTAATATGTTAAGAAACGTCTACTCTGTCGAGAGATCAACGAAGGAATTGTCTACTTAAAAAAGGCTCATAAAAAAGTATATAATTCTCCCTATGACCAGAGGCGGCTCGTCCTAAAGAGCGCTGGTGCAGTGCACTCCCACGAAAATTACAGAACTTATATTACGGCGGCGTAGATATAGGTAATATAATATACTATTGTATAGGCATAGTAGAATAGAATGAATGTAATGTAAGGATAGTATGTATTATGAAGAAATATAGATTACTTCTGTAATTTTCGTGGGAGTGCACTGCACCAGCGCTCTTTAGGACGAGCCGCCTATGCCTATGACGGATTTTTAATATTAATTATTAGCAAACTTATTCAAAAATCATAATACACGTTAGATGAATATCTTACTGATGAAAAAGCTTGGACATAATCTATGTCATTTTATGTTTACCCTTAGGTATACAATAGGATGACAATGCCCCTATACAGCAGCTATTCTTCTACGTCATAGTAGATTTGTTATATATTATTATGACATTAGTATGTTACGCGGACTATGCCAGTATACAGCAGCTAAATCAAATTGATAATTAATAAATTTACTTCATTTATATTTGTATTGACGAGTAAAAGCGCTCTATTGGAGCCCATTTACTAAAAGTAAATAAAATTAAATTAAAAAAAATTAAATTTCAGGTCCAAACCACGGCAAAGTGGTCGTATGTTATGTGGCGACGTGGGCTGTTTATAGACCTGAAGGTGGTAAATTCCCTTTAGACAGCCTGGACCCGGCGCTCTGTACGCATCTGGTGTATTCGTTTGCTGGACTCAATGAAACTTCTTCCAGTATTAGATCTTTGGGTTAGTCATAATTATTTATTTTTGTTTTGCTCTACATCATTCATATGTAGTAACAAAATAAAATGAAATGAAAATAGTTTATTAGCATAGGCACTAAAGGCGTCGTTAGACTCTACAATGACTTCGGAAAGGCATATAAACAGAAGAAGACCACAAGAAACTCGTTAATCATAGACTGTACATGAAATAATTAACAAAAAAAACTTGTAAAACAATTATTTTATTGGATAATAATTATTTATTAAATTAAAAAAAAGAAGAAGCATGTTAATATTGTAAACAGGTTAAAAACAATATAAAACAATTAAACACTTAAAACACGCACTGCTAACGGAAAACCAACTTAACTCCAACCAGCAAGATGGCCGACCACGCTTACCCTAACGGAATACTAGTGTTGCCATTTTAAAATTTGTCGTAGTGTTACAAACTGTATTTTAATTCAGAGGAAAAAAAAGTAAATAACAATCTTTATATAAAAAAATAATATTTTAAATATGAATTATTTATTTATTAGGTTGAAATACAATGTAAAAAGGACTTCATCGTTTATTTTACATACATATACACAATAACCACAAACTAAGACGGTATCGAGTAGTTCCCCAACTCGCTACTAGGGAATCTCTATACATATATAAGCATTATTAATATATAACACCATTTTTCTATGATATCTAAGGTTGGATTTTTTTGTTACAACTTTGGGAACCACTGCTTTATTCAATTAAAATGTACAATTCTCGCGATCAATTAAATCTAGTGCTTAGTGTACTATAACAGATCTTTTATTTAAATTTTCAGATCCATGGCAAGATCTGGAAGATAATTACGGTAAAGGTGGTTATAAAAAAATTGTTGGATTCAAAAGCCGATATCCCCACCTAAAAGTCACGATTGCTATTGGTGGTTGGAACGAGGGCTCTTTAAAATATTCACTAATGGCTGAAGACCCTGAAAAGAGAACCAAGTTTATTAAAAGTGTTCTACATTTCCTCAAGTAAGTGAATCCTTACTGTTCGCGCCAATTGCACTTTAAATTTCCTCTCCCGCTCCCCGCTGTCCTCTTCTCACCCGCACCCCGCACCAATCACAGTAAAGAAAGTTTTTAAAATAGTCTACGTTGAACGAGGACGTCATGGGATCAACTAGTGACTAATTACACGCGCGGGCGGTGAGTCCTATTTTTTGTTCCTCCGCAACTTAAGTACATTTTGTTATCTATTTATCTATTTTCTACTAGCTTTTACCCGCAGCTTCGCTCGCATTTAAGTCATTAAATAAGTATCAGAGATCATTTCAATAGAAATGAATCAATATGATTCCAAACAGCTGAAACTATAGTCAGTTGGAAACTATAGTAAAAAATAATTATTTTAAAAAAAAAGTATCCTATGTTACTTCTAGTACCTCCAAAAATATGTGTACAAAATTTCATGATGATCGGTTAAGCAGTTGTTGCGTGAAAACGTAACAAACAAACTCACATTCACGTTTATAATATTAGTAGGGATATTCCATATACACTGTATACAGTCCACTTGTTCTCCTACACTTACCTTCCTAAGCTTCCCAAGCAGATGTTATTTATCCCAATAACCCCTGATGGGTAAATTTTACTTGTTACAGTAATTTCAAGTTTGATGGCTTAGATTTGGATTGGGAATATCCAGCAAGGAGAGATGGAAGACCACAGGATAAAGATAATTTTGTTACATTAGTTAAGGTAAATAAAAGTACAAAGGATTTATAAGGTCAAAGAAAAAAATCTTTATCGATACTAGTACAAAAAGTGACTTAATATTCTGCTAGAAGTATCCGTTTAAACTACTACTAACTTTTGGTGGTTTAAGTTAAGACACGGAACACCTTTTAATTCTTGTAAACAATGCCAGTAGATTCTATTAATATTAATTAATACCATACTATCAAAATATAATTACATAATATAACATCTACAATCCTTGCATATACTGTGCAAATTTGGTTGAAATGAGTATTGCTTCACTACTCTTACATGCTAAAACCAAATACTTCTATCTCGCTCGACAGACTTGAACAACAACCCGTTAATATTTTGGACTACCCTCAATACAGTTAATTCTAGTGTTCACGACGAACGATCCGTTTCCGTGGATCCTTGTACCTCTCCTGTGCCTGCTTCGCCTACCGAAACAGGGAGCTCGTCCTGAGCTGATGAATAACCTGGGCTCCTCGCCTACCGAGGAACCACTACCTCAATTCAAACAACAATTCAGCAACAACTGCCCTCGTCAGCCCTCTGACAAGTCTTTTATTAGCTTTTTTACAAAACAATATACATACGAATTCCTTATTCCAAAATATCTTAATTTAAACTGACAATAATCTTCTAAAATTTACTAATACAAACCTAACCTACGTCGTCAATGTTTCCTGTCATTGACAACTAGTATAGAGTTACGTTATGTTTAGCATTGAGTTAGCGACAGTGTTTGTTATGATGGTTTTTAAATATTGTTGTTTTTTTAAATATAAAATACATTATAATTCTTCATTATAATATAATTATTTGTTATTATTATTATTATCATCTACAAAGTTTAACCGAGTGATTTGAAGAAGATTTGAAAACTTAAGTGACTTGGAAGTATCCAGATTTAACGACTGATCTTCCTTTGCAGGAATTGAAAGAAGCATTTGAGCCAAGAGGTTACATATTAACCGCGGCTCTGGGTGCTGGGAAAGACACCATGGACAACGCTTACGACTTACCGAAGCTTAGCAAGTATTTGGACTTCATACACATGATGTGTTATGATTATCATGGGACCTGGGATGGAGTAGTTGGTGCCAATGCTCCTTTGAAGGGATTGGCTGGGGATGATTTTCTAAGTGTGGTAAGTCTCCAACTTGTTCTTCTATCTGCCTCCTCGAGTAACTTTACATAAATTATCTTTTCATCTTTAGCTCCATTGTCTATACGTACACTTGCCATTCTCAAAATGGTGTTCTAATTTTCTAAAAATATGTTTTTTCAAAAAAACCTACCAAAGCTATGATTATAAGGTTACATCTAAATATTCCAACTAATTGCAATATGATTATTCATAAATACATATAAATCAGTTTTTTATAATTATATTAAGGCTCTTTCCTTTGCCAAAAAAGTTTGAGAACCGCTGGTCTATACGTACACTTGTCATCGTTCATACTTATAATTTCGATTCATTAAGAAACAGGATCCTATAGTTATTAAAGGTTTACTTATTAACCCAAAGAAATATGTTTTATTTATATAAATTTAAAAGTTAATATCGACTTTTATCTTTTACTACACGTCATTTCGCAACTCAGGCGCCGTCTTCCACTGTCTGTCTTTTCTCTCTCTCATCTTTCATCTCTCTCACACACTTGCGTTACATTTAACCTAACTCCTTATATATTATATTTCAGGAATACACAATAAATTATATGATATCTCACGGTGTGTCTCCATACAAGTTAGTATTAGGTCTACCTATGTACGGAAGAAATTTCGTTCTGAGAAACCCTGACGTTAAGCAAATTGACTTCGGTTTAACTTCAGCAAAAGAAACTGGATTTCAGGGACCATTTACAAAGGAAAATGGATTTATGGGTTATAATGAGGTTTGAAAAGATGCTTTCTTTTAGAAAATAACTATTTATTAGAGATGTGCCGATTATGACTTTAGGTCGACTAGGAATAGCCGATTAGTCGGTTGTAAATAAGTCGACTAGTCGGCCGACTAATCGGCCAAGCCGACTACGGTTTAGGGGATTCCCGTTCGCTCTCTACAGCTGATTCGCTGCTCTTTCACACTACTGACATGTGGACAAATTAAATAACAAAAAAGTTTTTATTAGTTTTACAGCTCACTAGTTTGACGAAGTTTCAAATATCATCATATTGCAATATATGACATTAAATATTATGTTGATTTGTTTTTTAATTAAGATACTAATTTTGTTTGATAAATGTCATCAATGTATTTTCTTTACAAGGAAGTAAAACATACATTTTATTGAGAAATAGACACAAAGTAATATATATAAAAAGCCGACTAGTCGGAAAAAAACTATTTATTATAAAAAATATTATTAGAGTAATTTATGATCCAAGGTTAATAGTACCAATTTTGAATGTAACTATAATAAAGTTATTTATTTATTTATTGGGTCCACAATCCACATACAGGGCTCTACAACTGGACTTGGGATTAATATCACACTAAGAATTATAACAATCCAATTGTAGGCCCTATGCACAGTGAACACTGCATGCACTAACTTTACAATGAGCGAGGTTACATTACATTTTAATTAAGTCAAAAAATAAAATATAGTCATTCATTAATTAACACTGGATGTACCAGCTTAAATATACCTATTTCTACCAAAACCAAAAAAGTATATATTTATAATATAATATATATAATATAAAAATTCATAAAAACTAATTATTCTGTTATAAATTAAAGAAGATTAGAAGAATTAAAGAAAATGTTACACGTAGTAGAAATTTTAATTTGATCTTGCAAGACCAGTCATTTTGACTGGTCTGGTAAATCTAGTGTTAAATAATAATAATAATTAAATCAAATAAAAAATATAGTTATTTAATTGTTAATTTATTTATAATTTAAAAATTAATCAATCTAGCCGTGTTTCGAAATAGCTTGAAAATAGTAATGCTAGATATTTCACTCAAGCTTGTGCTGCTTATGGTATACACTTCAGCTTAACATTGATACCAAATTTAAGATGCTACTTTTTGACAGATATGCATGGAACTCAATAAGGCATCTTCAACGTGGACTACACACTGGCATGAAGAGACATCAACACCATATTTAAGAGACAATGATAGAGTGATCTCTTATGATAATGCAAGATCGATTGCTATTAAAGTTAGGTTAGTTCTTCTTTAGTTAAATTATCTTTAGTTAAAAAATATGCAATATACTATTCGTTGTCACGTTCGTCAGTTTTTTTTGAATGAGTCGCGTCGTAATAGGTGAATTATCGGATCAAGAAAATCATAAAAAGCAAACCTATTCAAAAATCATATTACACGTTAGATAAATATCTTATAGATAATAAAGCTTGGACATAACCAATGTCATTTTTTGTTTACCCATAGATATATAATAGTATGACAATGCCCCTATACAGCAGCTATTCTTCTACATCATAGTAGATTTATAATATATTATTATGACATTAGTATCTAAGTGGACAATGCTAGTATACAGCAGCTAAATCAAATTGATAATTATTAAATTAATAAATTTATATTCGTATTTGTATTGACGAGTAAAAGCGCTCTATGGGAGCCCAATTACTAAAAGTAAATAAATGTTTTAAAAAATCTTTGGAAGTAAAATCGCTTATTATAAGGCCAATTTGTATGAACCATATGGCTCCTTAGTATTTGATTGTCATCTAGGAAGAGACCTAAACTGCTAGACTTGTCATTTTCCCTGAAATTTCATTTTAAAAATATTTCATTTGCAGGAAATTATTTAAAATTATTTTGCTTATAATTCCCGCTAAAACATTCAGTAATTTGTCTCGACGCGTTTCGCCACTTCACGTATCCTGATGATGCCACGTGAAGTGGCGAAACGCGTCGAGACAAATTACTGAATGTTTTAGCGGGAATTATAAGCAAAATAATTTTAAATAATTTCCTTTAATATGGATTTCCGCAAAGTAACGCCTGAAACAACTAATTATATTTTATTTGCAATCATCTGAATTGTGAATTGTAAGCTCATCTTCGTTATCTCTCACCTCTGGATGTCTATAACTTTCAGGGCAATTTAAATTCGTACTAAAAGCATAGACCAATCTATACGCGTCTATAAATATTTTATTTCCCCGTTAGTTATAGGAATAATAATTAACCGTTCAATATAATTAATTAATAATATTATATGTTTTGTTTTCTATGACAAATTTATGTTTACATATTTTTGTTTTTATATATATAGGGTGATTCAGTTAAACGTTTGAAGCCGAGAAAGCGGTAGTAAGTTTTATTAGTAGAACCCATTCTCATGGTTTTTTTTGATACTACCTCGTTAACAATACTTTATGTCACGTCTTCGGCTCCAAAGTCATCATCTTTTAAATTACTTAGACGTGTTACTTCTATTTTGTTTTTCTTTAACAGAACTGCAGTTAAGAATGGTCTTGGAGGCCTTATGGTGTGGAGTATTGACACGGACGATTTCAATGGCAATTGTCAAGTTAAAGAAGACCCATGGATTGATTTCACAATCAGATATGAAAAAATGAAAAATGAACCAATAATGAATTTGGTATTGGAAAGACTTCATCTGTCTGATGGTATGAATCTTTATGGTAGTCGAGCATGTGATATAAACCCCCGTCTGATAAAAAGCTAGTCTTGTCTTCCCATCATACGCCTTTCCGAAGCCATGCGAGAGTCTAATGATAAGCAAGTGCACGCCTTTAGTGCCTATGCTAATAAACTATTTTCATTTCATTTCAAAAAGATTTAAAAAAACATAGACCTTTAAATGATTTGTCTATTTGTCTTCTGCATTTCTCTACATTTTCAAAGTTGGTTGCCTGGAAGAGATCGCTTCTTAGCGATAAGGCCGCCATCTCCTTACTCACTTACTCTTATTTTTTCTTTCTCTATTATTAAGTAATAATAAATGATTATTTTAAAATAATGGCAGTAACATACTTTCAAATTCGTTGGTGATACCAATTTACATTTCTTTTTTTTAAGCAGGAATGCGCAGCGAAAGCCTGAATAGACGTTCGGCGTACATCATAGACGGAAGCCATCTTGGTCTCAGGTTACCACAGACTAAACACAACAACTACAACCTCATGCGAACCATAAACGAAGCAGTGACCTTGTCTATGGAAGAAAAGAAGATAGAAGATGAAGTGGAAAGAGTGATAAAAGAAAATGAAGTCAATGTTGATGATAAAAAAAATGCGGGTAGTTCGATAAATAGGTTTAGTTTATTTTTAGTTGTTGTATTAGGTTTATTTAAGTTGTTTTAAGCATATCTAAAAACCAGACTTCCTAGCGTATTTTGTAATAAAAACTCAATTTGTGATACATTTATGCAATAAATAAAATGTATATTTTTTATTGCTTATTTTTATTTTTTACTTCCTCTTCGAATCTTTGTCAGTGTGAGCTGTTATAATACCTAAATTAACACAATATATAACAGGGGTAGCCAATTTGCGGCTCTGAAAGATTATTTGTGGGTCAATTGTACCCGAGTTCCAGTTTCAATTTTGAATTATTATATTTTAAAAATTATTATCGTTCTGTATGTGTTTCAAAGTGTCTTTTAAATTACTGACAACAAATATGAAAGATTACGTGCAACGTTTTTTAAATACCTTTTTAATACGCCTCACGAAAAATTACAAATTTTGAAAAAATAGAGCTTGGCCATCCCTGATATACGAGTATACATTACATAAAATAATTTACACTTATAGGAGAGATAATTATCAAAAATGAAAAATAAACAATAATATTATTTATATGTTTAGTAGCGTCGACGTCCAGGGTTGACAGCTAGTATGTTTATAAGTCTTCATAAGGCGATCCACATCGTACGTTATAGAAGTGGTCGCATACCTGTAAAATATGATGTAAGACTGTTAAAATATATAGTGAAACAATGCTACGTGTAAAATAATCGAAACCATTACGTTTTAGTTGTAAATATCTATATCATTGTAAAATTAAAAATGGAACACAATTTTGTCTTTTTTTTTTGTTTAATGTTACAAGTATTCATCGATCCATTTCCCCATATTTTGGGTAATAATTTTAAAACAAAATGAGGGAATTTTTAATTGCTATTTACCACACTGCTTGAAACGGTTACTTGCGTATGTCTTATATTATATTGTAGCCTGTATCAGTGATGTAGCAAGTAAATAAACAAATACCTGAAACTGTTCATTGAACAAAGTCCCATTCGCACAAAGATCTGTATTAACTAGCCTTTGACGCCAACAGAAATGATACGCCTGAAATAAAAATTAACAAATAATTATATTCGTCCGACAGAGGTCGTGGCACTCATTAAGTTTGTTTATTTCAATCTTAACTTATATAATACTAGCCTTTACCCGCGGCTTCGCTCGCATTTAAATCATTAAATAAGTATAAGTAAACAGCTGAAACTATAGTCAGTTGGAAACTATAGTTAATTTTTTTTTTAAATAAAATTATCCTATGTTACTTGTAGTACCTCCAAAAATATGTATACAAAGTTTCATGATGATCGGTTAAGTAGTTGTTGCGTGAAAACGTAACAAACAAACTCACATTCACATTTATAATATTAGTAGGGATATTAAATGTATAAGGTTTCGCCTATTACCTGACAGCCTGGTTCCAAATCAGCATAATAACCCCTGTAACGGCCTTCACAACTGAAGGTAGTGCGAGGGGGATGCACATATACAGGGTGAAGAGGGGGTGAGTGAGATAAATGCAGTATGTGGTATGCAGCGAAATCGTATGGCGTTTGACTTTGGGAAAACATTACGTTCACTGAAACAAATTTATTATTTTAGGGCCGATTCCACCAAACTCTAGTTATTGTTAGTAACCATTAATTAGTCATTATTATCCCTGGGGAAAGTTTTAAATCAAACTTTATCAGTAAGTAATCTATGGACCTTGTTATAAAAATAATAATAATAATTTTATAAAACACTCACCAAAAACAATTAACACAATAAACTTAATCATCTTAAATCACTCGACGACAGTTAATTACACTACCTAAATAAATTAAAATAAATTAATAAACTTTAAATAAATTACCAACGCATGCGCACGGCCTATCGATCAATGGCGAATAATATCACTATACAAAAACTGTTATACTAATCCGATTTGAATTTAGAACGTGTTAGATCCTTGGATAGTATTATGCAACATTACAACTTAATTTGAAGAAAAAAATATATTACGTTTTTGCGGTGTCCAATAATGGCTTTGTGGAATTAAAAAAAAATCTAATTTATTTTTATTATTTTCGTTTATATTGATTATAATCTTTATAAAAATGTATACATATGTTTTGTTTTTCAAAAATTGTGACTTCAAGGACAGTGTAATTAATCAAATGGAAGAAAGTACAACCAAAACTTAACATGACTTATGTTGATACTACCACGGTCTCTGCCAATCCCACCACATAAACGTGAAGAATATAACTAAGAGAGTCTCATATGCAATCTTTGTAAAGAAAAAATTGTCACACCATTGCATAATACCATCAATAATATCTATAGATCATTTTTCGCACGCTGATCGAAGGTTAGGTCACATGTGCAGGGCCAACGCACGATGGGCTCAAATAAGGAATAGTTCAAGTCATATTCTA
The DNA here is from genome assembly GCA_028551675.1 of Tineola bisselliella. Lineage (NCBI taxonomy): Eukaryota > Metazoa > Arthropoda > Insecta > Lepidoptera > Tineidae > Tineola > Tineola bisselliella. The sequence goes on along the minus strand of JAPWLS010000871.1, from coordinate 68,488 downwards.
TATTCAAATTTAAAAAAAAAAGTTTAATTTGAATATCGAATCGTTTTGACGTAATTCGAAAACTTAACGAACATACAAATAAAACTCTTATATGAAAAAGTCTTAAGTATCAATAGAAACTACATTCCAAGCGTTCCAAATTTAAAAATCCATTGTAAAAGCCTTCAACGACAATCAATTATAACTTTGACAACTAATTTGATTGACAGCAGCATAGTGTTCCAAGTTTGAATTTTAGTAAGCGACCTCGTTTTAATCACGTTTTTTTATTAACGCCGGCGCTTATTCTTTAGAAATATTTAATTTATTAAAATTTCGATTTATAGAATTTATTATAATTAAAAAAAGAACATAAGCTCCTTTAATTATTGAGTACATTTTTTAATGTTTAGTTAAATGTTGGTAAAACGAGCAGAACATAATTCTATACAACAAACAATTTAAAAAGAAAAGAGACAAAAAAAAAACAAATGAAAACATGTTAATTCATAATTTGAATTATTTATTTGTAGTTGTTTCTCCTATCAGATTGTATGAAAGTTTATTTTAAAATGTAATTGTAAACAAAATAATCGATCTTAGTACCTAGTCCGACCTCCAAAAAGACAACTCAATGTCTTACATTTGGCTAATGCGTTTGTCACTTAAAAATGCTCTTAGCATAAAACAAGGATGTTATAAAAACATCGTGCTGCAATGGAATAATATTTAAAATGAAAAACGATTGAAAATTGAGAAGGAAAGGGAATTTTATAATTTCTTGTTGGGCTGTAACCCGAATACTCGACATTGGCAGAATTGTCTTCATTAAACATTTGAGCTCATTAATAAAAGAGAAAGAAGAAGAAAACTTATCACAATATGTTGTTTTTACCTCGAATATGTGCAAAACACGTATTTAAGGTACGCAATAAAAATATATATTTATTATTTATTTATAACCTTATTAGTATATTTATTGATGTCGGTTTAGCGCAGACCATTCTGGCTGAACCGACATCGGATGTGTGTTAAGATTTCTGTAGGATGGTTCGTCAGCAGCTCCCTCTCCTTTAATTAAGTTTTGTAGATTTAGGTAAGACACGATGGGGTTCATATGTCTTGTCAGATGAAAGCCCCAATTTAAAAATAAAAAAAATAAAAGTTATTTATTTGTAAAACTTTTTACTGACTGTACTTACTATTTCCATATTTGACATATTGATCTAAATATTACATATATATTTTAAAATCTTTAATTTTTAATGGAATTGGTTCGCAAAAATAGAGAAAGAAATTACTTAAATTTTTTTATGATATTTTTTATCTATTTAAATATATTAGTAATGTAGTACGAATTTAATGGAAAAAAAAGGTTTAATATGTACATGTCAATTTAGGTTGATAAATATTCTTCTTCTTCTTTTATTAATGACTTCTAAATTTTACTGGGCATCTAAAACATCATGCCAAAAAGTTTTCAAAACCAATAACATTTTGATTCATTTAAAACCGAAGCAATATGGCGCGTGTCAAGTTAAAAGTTTTACGTTCCTTTACGTTATAATTAACTGTTATTTCCTATGTTATCTTAAAATTGAATAAAGAGTAATTCATATAACAGTTAGATGTTATAATAAAATTATAAGGTTATTTATATTCTTAATAATCAAATAATATTTGTAATTAAATAAAATGTATTTTTTAATCATTTGTTTAAGTGTGTTATTGTACAAACGAAACGCAATATCCCCGACATATCGATTGCGCCTCCATTTTTATCAGTTGACAGTTCATCAGGTCCGTTGGCGGCGTGTCGGCGCTAAACAAAGAAGTTGCTTTATTAAAAATCCGTGTAAATTCCACGCAAATATGCCTTTAATAACATTGTGTGGTGCTCCAGCGAGCGGGAAAACAACACGAGCATATGAATTGAAGGATTATTTCGAACGCAAACAGCAGAAGATGGTCTACATAATTTCCGAAGATGAAGCCATTGCTAAAATGGGATTCGAGAAGAATGAAGCCTACACCGATCCTAAAAAGGAGAAATGTGTCCGTAGTTATCTTAAATCGGAAGTTGTGAGGCTTCTTAACAAAGATAATATTGTCATTTTGGATGGGCCTAACTATATCAAAGGTAAATATTTAAACCATATTTATATACCCACATATGACGCGATCGCTGTTTAACCTACATACATTGTAATGATCGAATCAGCATTATTCCTTTGATCATAGTTCTGACGTCTGTTTTTGCGCACTACGCGTTTGCATTTGTTTTGTTAGGAGCCATTTTGTGCAATTATTTGCAAAGCTATTATTGTAACAAGGCGTGGCTTTATTGCCGCTAGTGATTATTTACTTAAATAAAATATATACAATATTTTGATGCAGGAATAGAAGCTAATAATTTCTTATAAGCAATAGAACAATCTGGAAGATTTTGTATTACTCATCAAAAGTAATTCAATGTGATCATATATGATTTGTAATAAGGAAATTTATTTGAAAATAAAACATATTTTAGTTGTTTGTCTTTTGTTTTACATATGTTTATACGATGTCTTATATTATTTCAGGCTACCGTTACGAGTTACACTGTGCAGCGAAAGCAGTGAGCGCGACCCATTGCCTGATCTACACCATCAGGAATCATGAAGAGTCGTGGATGTATAACCAGAATAGAGACATAATGTCTGAGATCACTGTCCGAGGCAATAAGGTTGATTGTGACCCGTGCAACCATGTTCCATTCAACAAGGAGGTCTTTAAAGCTCTTACTTTCGATCGGTGAGTTAAAAGACAGGTGCTCATTTGACCGGGACATTCAGTTTTGTAATTTATATATAAAAACAACTAAATACTGTATAAGTCTATTTGACCCGTAGGTGCAGGTTTATTTAACCGTCTTCCTAGTGTTAAGTCATATCTATAGTTATTTAATATTTCCATGGACTTTGCTCTTAGTGAAAAGTAATGGTATTTACTTTTAGTAATTGGGCTCCAATAGAGCACTTTTACTCGTCAATACAAATATAAATGAAATAAATTTATTAATTATCAATTTGATTTAGCTGCTGTATACTGGCATTGTCCACTTACATACTAATGTCATAATAATATATAATAAATCTACTATGACGTAGAAGAATAGCTGCTGTATAGGGGCATTGTCATCCTATTGTACTATTGTAGGTAAAGTGTTCAATAAAGGATATTAATTTTTATTATAGATTCGAAGAACCAAATCCGAGCAACAGATGGGACAGCCCACTCTTCTCGGTGCAACCAATAAGCCGTCTCGAAATGCATGAGATCTACGCATCGCTCTATGAACTGAAACCCCCACCACCTAACATGTGTACAAGGAATGTATGTATTATATGAAATTGATATTTCTTAAAGGAAATCTGAGTAGACCATTTGGACCAAAAGTAGTAGAGCTTGTCTTATTGAGAAGGAATGTGATTGGTATTTTTGTATGGAATGGGAGTGATTTGTAATGTATTCTTCATATGCAGACCCATTATGATAGTGTCAGCCAAGTGTAGTGTGTATAAACTAATAAATATAATTTATTAGAAAAATGCAAAGAGTACAATGGTGAACTTAATATCGTTAGGAGTTTATTTTCTCTCCACTAACTAACCATTAGGAGAAAATATATATATCAGAGCATTAGACGTTTTTATGTTAAGCTTTCTTTGAAAAATGGACAGATCCATCCGCGTGGTACGTTACTTCAATATCACTGATCTACTCTATCAGACTTGAACCGAGCTTGAATGAATATAGTCATGGTCCATTTTAATTTTATAAAACGTAAATAACAATCTTGATTGTCTGCTATCAACCATAGATAAACAGTACACTAATGACAGACGTGATATGGTCATCCTGCCTGCAAACGTCCTGCTGTGTTATTTTACAATGGAATAATACAAAAATCATATTTATTATTATATATCATTTATTACCACATTGAAAATAATAACATTAATAAAAATTTGGAAGTAGAGGCATGCACCATCAGCTGTGACTTTTAACTGACTACTCCAATACCACGACTCCCATAGCCAAACTAGAACCTCACATTTTTTTTTCATATGCGCTTAAATTATCAATATTTGAATACAACTTGCCACTAACTACAAAACCGAAGGCTGTATCAATTAAATTAGGTAATTTAGAATTAATATTTAAAGGTTTATCTCGCACTAAATTGCCGAATAAAATATCGTAGTGAGATTTTTTATAAAATCACGGGTCAGCTAAATTATATTGTCGATAGTTTTGCCACTTTATCTACGACAACCATATCTACCACGAAAGTCGGAACGTCCGCAAAACGTGGTTTAATAGTGCACGGCACTTTGCCGCCAAGTCCACACACGGTGAAAGGACATTTATGACGACGCAAAACCCAAACGTTGAGCTGCAGCTAAAGTAATAAAAAAACTGTGCTCCTGAATCTAGAACTGCATGGCAGTCCAAATACTGCTCTGAAGAGTCTGCTATGCAGTGCCTAATACAACGCTGTAATCAACGAAATCATTCACGGAATGATGAACGTGATTAACAACCGCACTGTCATTCACAGAGTTTGCTATTAGCGCATTAACCTAGTTGTAATTTCTGCAACCTTCTTGTTGTAATTTCTCCCTTGGTAGCAGCTGAAAACGCTCGCTCAGGTTCTATGCTGGTTGGAGGAATAGACATTAGATATTTATTTGCTGTTTCTAAGTAATATCTGCGAACTCCTCCATTTTCGAACAGGCTCATTTCACGTCTAATACTATTTGCCAACCCCGATTCATTTTGTATTTGTACTTTAGGATCTGGGGAATTCATACTCTTATCAATTTCCATCTGTAATTTTTCGTTTAATGTTAATTGGAGTTTGGGGATTAGGTAGGCAAGATTATTGTCAAGGCGCAATGGACTACGGAATGCAAACTCCAATGTCCAATGGAATGGAAACTAGTGTTTGTGGAAATCCCAAAAATCCCGAGATTAGCCAAGTACAGTCCCGGGATTTTCGGGGCAAGAAAACGGCCTCTAATACTGAGGTAACACTATGTACATTGTACACATTCTACACTATATTTGAGGTCTGGTTGCGGTTGGACAGGGTTACTATCTTCTTCTGTAGCCACTTGACTGTCCTCTTCCTGCACCCTTTCTACAGCAAGTACACGCTGAGTAAGATGTTGTTGATTTCGACACTGTGTGATACAATGGCGTCTGCCTGCGCTCTTATTACTTCTTCCTTGGTATTCTTCTGGCCCATGATGCTGCGTGGATACTACTGATTGCTTTTTCTCTAATTTGTCGACACTTATATTAAGATAAAATCTAGGTTGCGATGTGTGCAGTTACATGAATTGATGTCACATGTGTATATAGTGCATAGTAACGACTACCTATGCAGTTATTAAAAATGCAAATTATTATAATACCATTAATGAACTAGATCGTTGCTTGTGCACATTGACCTTTGATGCGTCAACGTTAAATGAACTTAGCATACTAAAGCCTATGCTACACTATGCTATGATGCTATACGTGCTGTGAAGAAGGGTCGTTTGTGTGATAGTGAATTATAACAGGGGATGCAAAGAGTGAATGAAAGTTTATTGTAGAGATTGAGTTGCGCGGGAATGACGTGGTGTCTTGCGGCGGGCTGCGTACCGACTGACGTGGGTGCAAGGTGCAGCGCATCATTCCCCCCTTTTACAAAAAATAATGTTAATTGTTAAAAATAATGTGAAAACATAAAAAAATACAATAAAAATATTAAAAGTTGCAGTAACACTATACTCTCTAGTCTCTACACTATATTTGAGGTCTGGTTATGGCTGGACAGGGTGACTATCTTCTTCCTTTGTATTCTGCTGGCTCTGCACTGTGATCTGTATCTTTCGCTGTATCGAAAGTCACGCTGCGGACGACGGCTCCTGACCTCGTTGAGCTCAGCCCGAAGCTCCTTCACCTCCAGCTGGACGAGAAGGTCCGTGTTATGCGGAGCGGATGTTGATGGTGTGGGCTCCACTGCAGCAATGTTGCAGTGCTGCAAGTTCTCCATTACCTTGTCAGCAATGAGCGCTAAATTGCTAAGCTTGGTATCGTGCCAAGGTCCTGCGCCGCTTGATAGTTTGCGTCCTCCGTGAGCTTCGCTGTGGGCGTCGCGGCAGCGGCGGGTTGTTGACGTGACATTTAGTGTAGACGTTTAGTGATGTATGTTTAAAACCACGCACGTAAGCACAAAGTTATTGAGTCGGCACTGTTACTAAAATTGTTCTAAAGTCACATTATTATCCCGTTCACTATCACTTTATGATCACGTCGGGGTCACCAGTCTGAAGGAGGTTCGGTCGTGATAGTAAAATTATAACACAGGGTGCATGCAAATGCGTGAACGTAAATTTATTGTGCGAGGTGCAGCGGGACTTGTAGTATGACTATGACGTCACCACACTATCAACCAGTTCGCTTTTATACCTATTTATTTCCGCTGCTGTTAGCGGTTGTTTTCTCATATCATGGATATCGATAATTTCACCAGTGTGGCGGGGCGCCCCAACATGCCAATGCCATATTCAATCTATAAATGCAGATATGAATCTTTGCTGTATTGTCCAATCTTTTCAGTAGACTCTGTTAAGTAATATTGGGGATAGATCCTTAGTTTTAGCTGGTTATTTCTCCTTTCAAGTTATTACTATTCTTTATTCGAGTATCTCCAGGCTTGATATCTAAAAATAGCAGAAGCCGCCATATCAGTTTCTTAAGTTTCTTAAGCCTAGTAACAGGAGAAGTTTATTGAAATAAAACTGTATTTTTGAAAACATCTTTTATTTTTAAATTATCATTCACCCTAAATATAAAAAGGGGTTTTAATAGTTGTTAAGGTCCTTTCATTGGGTGCACAGGAATCAGAGCCAAAGAGTGTTGAGGTTTAAATATCATTTATTTGTTACATTATGCTATGGCGTTATATGTTGACTGGCGTGTCACTCGAGGAGTGACGTGGAAGAATGTAACGTTTCTGCCAGCACGTTCTGTGCGTGGTGTTGATACGTGCCGTTGCAGTATTCCCCCCTTGCAGAAGTTGTCCTATGCTGGTTCGGTGGTCTTCTTCATTATATTCAGCACCTGCTTCTTTAGTAATTTATTTGCTAGGATTAATATCGGTGCTGTGGCCAGCACCGCGACCACCACTACCAACGTATAGGTGACACGTTGTGCGTTTACGATTTGGTCTGAGAGGTGATCTCTCAGTGCTCGTAGGTCTTCTTGCGGAATCCCGGCGTTGTTTGATTGCACCATGTTTACTTGCTCCTTGGTTGACCATCCACCCATATCGGTTGTTGTTTATTGACTGAATAATGTGGCTATGGGTGCGTTTTTATATCGATGTTTTAATTTCGCTGAATAATGTTGAAACGAACTGGTGGCTTGATTTGTCGGTCTGATCGTGAAATATATATTTTGTTGCTCATGCATTTTGCGTTAGTTGATTTGCTGACGGTTGCTTCTGGAATCTTCGTTGTTCAGTTTCCTCGAAACAGTCAATCAGTCTTTTGTCAGTCAATTAGTCAAATTCTTTGTATTTGTTGGTTTCTGGCGGCGCTCGCAGTATGTCGTTGATTTGTTCAATCTCGTCTTTGCATAATTTTGATATGACAAGACCGAATTTATAATCATCTCCTTGCTTTTGTGAGGCTACGGTGGCTTCGAAATGGTCGAACCACAGGCGGGGTTGGTCGCGCCAGAAGTTTGGGATTCTGCCTGTTATGAAAATGGAGGCGACGTCGACGGCAGAGGTGTTCTTACCAAGAGTGCTTGGTGGAGACATATTTCTCTTGCATGTTTGTCGGGGTCACCAATGTTAAAGTGCATTGCTTCCTGCACGCTCTCTACAGCAAGTACACGCTGAGTAAGATGTTGTTGATTTCGACACTGTGTGATACAATGGCGTCTGCCTGCGCTATTATTACTTCTTCCTTTGTATTCTTCTGGCCCATGATGCTGCGTGGATACTACTGGTTGCTTTTTCTCTAATTTGTCGACACTTATATTAAGATAAAATCTAGGTTGCGATGTGTGCAGTTACATGAATTGGTGTCACATGTGTATATAGTGCATAGTAACGACTACCTATGCAGTTATTAAAAATGCAAATTATTATAATACTATTAATGAACTAGATCGTTGCTTGTGCACATTGACCTTTGATTGATGAGGAGTGTGTTTATATATATCTCGAGTGACGTAGAAGAATGTAGCATTTCAGCACGTTCTGTGCGTGGTCCAGATACGTGCCGTTACAATAGTCATAGATTCAAGCTGCTATAATTATTCCATCTGGGCACCTCACAATTCCTGCCATTCCATACTTTTCATTAAACCTATAACGGTATGTGCTTACTTTTGTTTGACAATGTCTCTCTGTCTTAGTTGATGGAAGTTTTACAAAAGTTTCCCTCAATTGTAATATTCCAATTGTGACCTCATTTATGTAGTTGCTAACTGTGGACTGTGCTAAATTATGACACACACCAACAACATGCTGGTATGACCCAGTGGCATAAAAAGATAATGTGCATAAAACCTAAAACGCTCGGTCCGTTTTAAGCCTGCTTTTTTCTATCAACTATACCCACAAGAAATGGTAAGCGTCCTTACTTAATCTATATCTTTTGCGAAACTCAGTTTCAGACATTTCCTTGGCGTTGTATTTCCTTCTCATGGCTGATTTATATGAAGTGATCAAAGATTGTCACTCTACTTAACAATAAACCAATTATTATATTAATAATGTGCTACTAATTCTTTATTTATTTCTTCCTGCGACAATAAATCCCAAACTATATCATAATATGGAGTTGAGTGCGTTGTTCCCCGCTTTAAAATCATTTTGAAACTCAAATAACACAAAAAAAAGAATAATATTCACGATTGCACTTCACAATTTATGATTTTATACTATTTAAAGGAGGCACCTTTTATGATTTAAATTAATTATTTCTCATGCCCATCACACGAAACTCCGCCGTGACTTGCGACTCGAAAGCTAGCTTATGAGCAAAATGTGTCGACACTCCCAAAATTCCGTTTTAAACATCAGCAGCTAAATCTAGAAGAGGTTCTTTCATATTTGTAGTGACATCAGCCGGATCTATTGACTTCTCCAAAAAATTTACGCCCATTGTCGGGCGCAAGTCTGGAAAGTATAAGGTGTCTTTCATAGATTTTTAGAACTGACATTTAATTTACTTTATTCGAAAGATAATATTTCTGGCATTATAATTTAAATATGATTTCTGGCATGTGACCGCTACGGCTGGCTCGGACGTAGTCGAATCTGGAAGTCCAATTTTCGACAACTTTTTCCAACATTTGTGGTCGTATATCGGCAATAACGCGGCGAATGTTGTCCTCCAAGTGGTCAATCGTTTCGGGCTTATCGGCGTAGACTAGCGACTTCACATATCCCCACAAAAAATGGTCTAGCGGCGTTAAATCACATGATCTTGAAGGCCAATTCATGGGTCCGAAACGTGAGACTATACGGTTACCAAACGTTTCCTTCAATAAATGAATTATGGCACGAGCTGTGTGAAATGTTGTGCCGTCTTGTTGTAACCACAGCTCCTGCACATCATGGTTGTCCAATTGATGAACGAAAAACTCTGTAATCATGACTCTATAGCGGTCACCATTGACTGTAACCAGCATCGTTTTTAAAAAAGTACATACCAATGATTCCACCAGCCCATAAAACACCAAACAGTCAGTTTTTTCTGGATGTGACGGTGTCTCAAAATACACTTGACATACTCTCCAAATACGGCAGTTTTGTTTATTGACGTATCCATTCAAACAAAAGTGAGCTTCATCGCTAAACAAAATTCGCTTATGAAAATCGAGATCAACGGCAATCTTCTTTTGGGCCGATTCAACTAATCCACGCCTTACTAGTGATTGTGTGGCTTCAATTTTTGCACGAATTGAATTTTGTAAGCCCGCAAACCAATATCTTTCCGCAAAATCTTCCATTAAGTGGATGGACACATATCCAATTCCTGTGCACGTTGGCGGATAGACTGATTCGGGTCTTCCTCTACGCTACGCTCTATAGCAGCAATGACTTCTTCTGTACGCACTGTGCGACGTCTCTGTGGATGCGTATTATCATTTAGAGTAAACGTGGTGCGAAAACGTTCCATAGTTAATCGGATTAATTGCTCTGGTGGACGATTATGTTGACCGTAAAATGTACGTAGTGCGCGATACGTATTTCATACAGAACCATGGTTTTCAAAATAAATTTGCACAAATTGGAAGCGTTGTTCAGGCGTCAGTCTATTCATATTAAAATGCCAAATCAAACTAAACATAAATCACTTGACAGCTGACAAAATTGCAAATTGTATAGGGATCGCGAAATCAAAAAGATTGAAAAACACTGAACTATTGCATCGGATAAGTTTTCCCTATGGTTAATGGTAATCTTGTCTGAAAGAACGCTTTACGGCACGCCACTGAAATTCGATCCTCTGTGCGTGCGTGCCGTCAGAAGCGATAAATGGTGTGTCCGAGTCACTGTGATTCACTTTCCGGTGAACATAGCCGTAATCGCACAGACAATCGTACGCTCTCCAGCAGTCGGTATGGATCGTGATGCCCTCAGTCACATGTTTTTGGATTAGAGAGACCAAAACTTCTGCATCTTCATTGTCTGGGCAAACCTCTAATCTTATGTCTTCACTCCCGTCTTCTATGATACCAATAACCCAGTGCCCTTCAGTCGTCCTAAAATAATAAAAAAAATATTAAAATATATTTGAAAAATAATAATACCAGTATACTGTATAAATATACAATGATATGTGTTTTAATGCTGGGTTATAGTGAGGGGTCGTGGATAAATGAAAATCCGAGTCCTGAGTAATTATATATTATTAAGGGGTTACATGGGTTTCGTCGGGAAAAAAACGACCTTTTTTCAACAATTTTTTTTTCATATAAAAAATGAAATTTTTTATTCAAATTTGGTTTTGTTATAAAGATACACATTTAAACAAGAACTCCTGAAATTTTTGTGAAAAAATATTAAAAACTCTGCCATTGGTGTGGCACTTCCGGTGACCCCTCGAAAAAAAGGTGCGTCGGCGTTGTCAGAAGAAAATCTTGCAGGATCATCTGAAGTAAAAAACAAAAAATACGTATTTTAGTTAAGACCATAAACTCGGACTTGGACGAAGGAAAAAAAAAAGCCAAAATTGGATTTTTGGCAGACCTTTTTACAAAAAAATGACAATTTCGGTGAAAATTTCTCTACATTTTTTTTTTTTTAATAGTTGTAATCGAAAAAAAAAAATCCTTTGTCCAAGTCCTTGTGAATTGTATCTCGAAGACCTGTGTAAAATTTCATCAAGATCGATTGAGTAGTTCTCGAGAAATTTTGCCAACCGACTTTGAAAACATAGTTTCGAGAAAAACGCGTTTGAAGTTTTGAGTAACAATAAAAGTGGGAAAACAATTTTTTTTTGCAACTTACACTGAATCATCGATTCCTGGGCCATAAAGTAAAGAACCTTCTGCAGCTGCAATATCCATTGCCTCCTTTTGCTCTTGTCTATGACGAATCCTAGCTTCGCGAGTCTCGCTAGTAGATTTTCTCTCGGCTGCGCCACACGCGGTTTCCATCTATTTTGCGGGCATATTCGTGTGAATTTCGGCCAAGTTTTATATCCATACCATGCATAATTAATAATAAAGATGATATTCCTTCATTAAAAGTGCAAGCAGCAATTAATGCCGCAATTTCAACGATTTTTGAACCAGCAGGAAGTATTTTGGGAGTAATTTTCCAGATCAACTGGTTGAAACTTTCATTGTTATTTTGTGTGAAACTACCAACACACCGCTCCAAAAGCTCATCTTTGCTTAGATCTTCATAAATAGGTTTCATTGCAGTTAAAACATCAGTTGGTAATGGAGTATAATCGTGTTTGAACGATGAAAGAAATACAAATATAAAACAAAAATAAACCGCCGATTTAATTCATACATTCTGCCAATTTTTTGACACGATAAAATATATTTGGGATCACATCGTTCACATTCTGCCATAATTTTAAATCCCAGACCGAATTTGGAGCATTGTTTAAAATCTACTTTTCCATTACACAGTTTATCTTCACCTTCACTTTTAATAATATTTGAACACCGCACAAAACACGAGAGTGTAGTGAAAACCATAGAAAAGTCTATGATCGAATATTGGAGCGAGTTTTCCTCTGGCACGTGCTCTTTATCGTCATCTTTTAATTTTTTTGCCGACGCACTCGTAAAGGAATCGTCATCCATCTCAGGATTTTTCGGATTAAATGATTGTTTCCTTTTCCTAGGTCTATCTTTTCTAGCAGTACCGCTTGCTATCTGAATTCTAGAAATTTTCGGCATTTTTGATGAAATAAAATTTACAACAGAGACTTATAACTTCACTTATAACCTCAAAATAAACCTCGTGGTTCAACAAGAAATTACGTACTAAAATATTTTTAACCAGTTGCCCTTAGAAAGTGAAAGAAATGGACAAGAAGGATGGACGAACAATAGACGAGCAGCTGCTCCGGCATACCTGCGGCGCGCTTAGCCTAGCTGGCCTCGAGCGCTCGACTTCTGAAGGCTGTATCTCCGAAACTATTGCTCGGATCGATTTGAAATTTTAGGACAATATTCTAGAATGTTGTAAAATTTAATGAGACAAAAAAAAACGATTTTTTGAAACCGTGAAACCCATGTAACCCCTTAAGACTAAATGTATGTAGGATGGTGCACTTCTACTAATTTTCACCGTTGGGTGTTATATCGGAAATAACGGATAATGCCCTTTGTGACAGATGACCGATTAAATATTGTATTTTTTGCGAGTCTTAAAAGGTTAGGATTTTCGTGAATTAGTGATTTAAAATTTTCGTAAAATATATTCCAGCTATTCATTTCGCCGTTGAATACTGGGATTTTGAATGGGGGTAGTTCCACCTTTGGCACAGTAGGGTGCCGTTGCATCCGTACGAGGTTTAAATTTGAAATTACCATTTCAGAACTGTACTAAGTCCACTTAAAAGTTCTCGTTTTTGACGATTACCATCGCTTACATATACTACAAGTCTAACTCTGAGAATCTATTATCTATACTAATCTAAATTTAAGGAACTATTTTGTTGCCTTTGTTTGATTTTATTATATTGATATATGTATGAATAAAACAACGGTTAGGTGCAGACGTTTATTGAAATGTCAAAATACCTCCATATATAACATCATTATCCCTTTTAATTACCCTAATTAATAATACAATTAAAAAAATAAGTATTTCATATAAACATAAGTATCCTATTAACATAACTATATTTAACATACTAATATTTTGAGGACGTAACGTTACATAAGTACTAAGGTGAGGGATATTGAACCTAAATGAATCTATCCCTATCACCCCCTCCTCACTACACTGGTCAATACTCGAGCGCTTTTCACAACTAAACTGTGTAAAAAAAACTACCAATCGATTTATTAGAAACCGTACATTTGTTCTTATTTAACAAAACTTTTCATTTTGTGTCTTTTTAATAAACTGCTCTAATTCATTTTTATATGGTGAGGAAAAAAGGATAGCTGTTTTACCTCGCTTTCTTACAACTCTCTTCATTCCTGCTTTTCGATAGGAGTTTTTGAACAAATTCAAGGTTGGGATAAAGAGATGTTATCAATATATTCCTGTTGCCGTTTATTGAAAGTTTCAGTACGTATTTTATTTTTGGCATAACACAGGGGGGAAACAACAGTCTTTTAAGCCACCCCATTGAGTTCGATGGATCCAAACTTTCGTATTTTATATATGCTATTTGTATGTCATTGACAAGTGGGTGGGGAGCGCTTCTATTTTTAATGGCTTCTATGGAAATAACGGAGTTTTTAATGTCATTTGCATGCTTGACCTAAAGCGTACAAATCTGCTTGATAAATGGAAATGAAGATTGTATGCAATGTCATTTTCATACAATGAATCCAATCATGTGACGTACTCAACCCATACTGAAATGAGTTCTCATTTTCAGGCTTAGCGGTTACTTTAGTCAAATCGTTCATTTGCCGTGGAGTAGTTCTACATGTTGTACATGAGGAACTAGAAGGCGTATATGTTAACAGTTGAGCCACTTTATCATCTATCATCGTTAGGAAGAGTTCATCCTTCACTTGATTATTAATTTTAACTTTATTAATTGGAGATGGAACTAAAGAATTTGTTTGGCTCTTTATTTTATCCGCGACAGCTTGTTTTCGCATCATTCAACCTTTTATTAAAGAAGGTAATGATATATCTTTGAATATCCTTGATGATGAAACACATTAAACGATTTCCTTTTTTTTTTTGCATTTACTTCCATGAATATTGAGTTGCATGTTTTAGAACTTTTTATGCTAATAACTTGAGTATTAAAAGGAAAACTTACCTAATAATATTGAAGATGTTGAAAATGTCCATCGTCCTTTTTTGTGCACAAATTCGCATATGATCTTAAATTATTTTTTAATCTACGTAAAGTGTCTATGATGGTTGTAAACGCTTCACTGATTCGTCGCTTCAGTTCGATTGCGTTGTAACTCTTAACAGTATACATTAAGCGTTTGATTTCTGACCATAAATAAAAATCCAAACTGGTTAAATCTGGTGATCTAGGTGGCCATGCCACTGATCTGCCTTGTGGGCCAACGAATTCAAATGTTTAAGATACGTCTGCATTTTCACCACTTATAAAACCTAAAACGTAACATAGACGTTGTTGCAATGGTTATGCGGTAAGCAAGTGTAAGGAAAATCAGTCAAACCTGATGGTGACGTAGCTCGCTGATATCCTCGGATTTTGAAGTGGAATGTATATTGCGCTGGTTTACACTAAATATGTAGCAACTCTGCATGTTGGGTTTATTCTAATCATCTTTCCCGCATAAATATGTAGGCAATGTATATAAATATGTGCACAGTCAAGCCAATTCACCGGATATCTTATTTAACACTAGATTTACCAGCTATTTCAATATACCTATTTCTACCAAGACCAGTCAAAATGACTGGTCTTTAAGAAAAGTGCTTAGTGAGGTTTCTAGTCTTTATTTACTTTAAAAAAATAACAAAATAAATTTAATAATATTCATTTTAACACATTGATTTATAGACATTAGCAATTAATTAAACTTTTAGTGGTTTTTTGTAAATCACTCACATTTTTTACCACGTACATTTTTCCCTGTTTGCACTTTCCGCATATTTTTTTTAAAAATACTTGTGGTCTTATTATTATTACAATATCCTATTTGACACCATTTATGCACATGAAGGGTGCCACTTGAACTTGGTATATTAATTTCTTGTGTTCCATTTGCAGTCTGATATTCAAAAGTAAGTTCTTCTGCTAATCGAAACAGAAAATATTTTCTTGGTATAGTTTCACCCGTTGTGTTTTATACAATATCCAGGAATTTATCTCAGCTAAATATCGAAAAAAACTTATAGCGATCACCTTCTGGAACCTCAAATGACATTATACTTTCATGCCATTTGATCAGTGATATCGACTCCAAATTTAGTGTTGTTATAAAATGAGAGAATGTCGTTTTATCACATAGAAACTTGTAGCAGTCATTTTAACTATATTTGTTATATTACCATATTGAGTATATTTGTTATGAATGGTATATAAAATAATATAAAGTTCATAAAAATAATTCTTCCGTTATAGCTACAAAAGTCAATAATATCATTACAGAAAGAAAATGTTACATAGAGTAGGAATTTTAAATTGAACTTGCAAGGCCACTCATTTTGACTGGTCTGGTAAATCTAGTCTTAAACAGGCAAGCGGTAACGTATAGAGAAATGTATCACGGGATAATCATTGTTTTTATAAAATATTCCTAACAGGTAACTCTGCATAGTGGGTCTGTTGAAAGCTGTTGATAGTTTTCTTCAAGGGCAAGATTACAAATTTCTTCCAAATGTTAAGAATTCAATTTTTTTATTAAATTCTATAAATACTTTTCTTCTTCTTCTTTTCTCAGTAAGACAAGTATCATTAATCAGAGATATTATAATAGGCCCAGAAATAATATTTGATGTTTAAGTGTTAACACTAAAAAGATGGAAGCGGTCAGTTGACTAACAATTTTAGTAGTGAATTATGTTCGTTTGCCAATTAGTGGTGTTTCTTAAAAAGGCACAAGTTAATCGTCTGAGGGCGTGACACTCATTTAGTTATGTGATTTTCCATGGTGTTACTGTTATTTTCCATGGTGTTACTGTTATTTTCCATGGTGTTATGGTTTCGTCGTCTATTATCCACTGGGATTTCACACCAATGATTCTGAGACTATAAGTGTTACGTCCTGTTGACATGATATGTGTTTTTTTAAATTTTGTCATTTGACCGTACGCCATTTCTGTGGGAAGGCTGCGTTGTCCATCTTCGTAGTGTTACAGAAATAACATTAATTTAAGTACAATAAGTGTTCATTTTCAATATCATTTCATACTTCATGTGTTTATTTATATTCATGTCGCTTCATCATATAATACATTTTATTAAGTAAGCAAGCAATGGAGCAAGAATGTGATCCATTGACGTCCCCGCTCGTTGTAATTTTCTCAAATTTAAATCAATCAAAATGAAATAATTGTGTCATTTTCAATACATATCTAAAATCACAGTCGGCGGGGGTTTCTAATGATAGTACCATAATCAGAAGCGACGATCGAGCGCAGTTTGTTTTGTAATCATCCGATCATTACTCGAGTGTGGAATCTGTGTGAAAGTACGTCGCTTATTCCGAAAGAAGAAAACATGAATCAAGCTTAAGCGCGATTCCCATTTCAAGTAAAGATCGCCTCGAGCGTCGTTTCTTATTACGACTCTAGTCAGATTTCCTTTTAAAAGCATGCTCGAACTCCATTCCAATTAGAATGCTATTCAAGCTTGTATTCGTCTCTTTCTCTTACATAGAGAACGAACGGGACGAAACTATTTTGTATAGCGTTTCATTTTTAATCGAATTCTTTCTCTCATGTGTATGTTTCTTTGATCGAATTGATTAACGGTTTCTATGTGCTTCATTGGAAGATGTAATTTTTTTTCTTTATTCATTATTCATATGTATGTACGTGGAGATAACATCAGAGTTGAATCAATTGATTCAATTAGTGTCGAAAATTTGTGTTTTTCAAATCGATGTCTAGTCACAAGTGAATTGATGGGAATGTTATATATAGTAACAAATTTAGAAAAAGTTTTAAAACATTCAAAAACATTAGATACTGTGTCTATGACATGCCAAGTATTATTATTATTATTGATTGGAGAATCAGGTGTTCCTTTAGAATATAAAAAACTTCTAGAACACTCTGTCTGAGAGTATATAAACTGGTACAATGCCATAGTATGCCAAAAGTATTTACTCGTGTTTTTTTTTTCGAGATTAAAATGTCCCAACTCTGTCTGTGTGGTAGGTATCGTAATATTTATTATTTGTTTTTAAAGTACGAATAAATGTTTTCATACTCTCTTCGTCTTCTTTTAACTTTATTCCAGTAATTCAATCTCAATGCATATTATCATTTCACCGTCGTATATCATAGTAATACTAAAAATGGGCAATTGTTTCAGCCGGTCATAGCGTTCTTTTACGGCCGCCATTTGCTTATAAATTAACGGTCCAGCGGTTTCCGGATCTATCTACGTGGGGATGTAACAGGCAGTTTTAAGCCTTTATGATATACTGTATGATTTAAGCGAGTGACACATATTTTTCGCATATTTTTTGGTAGATTAGTTAAAAATATATATTTTTATAAGTATGGCGCTGTTGTACACTAAAGCGTGCAGTAAATTACGTTTAAAATTGAATGTACATAGGGACCGTTTTAATTTATTTGGATCGCAACTTGAGACATAGTGATTCGTTATTGGTCGTAAAATAAAAGAGGTCTGGGGGGCTAACTCAGGCGCACGAAGTTCGAATGAAAATATGGGCATTTCCTGCTTAAAATTTACGAAACCCGTAATCATTCACGAAATTACGGATTTGACAGCGAATTCACGACGGATAGGCTACTCAGGGCTTATATGTCAAAATTCATGTAAGCTACAGAAGTGATGTATCAGGAAACTTCGGCTATGCCTGAGTAGCCCCCCAGTCTCACGTAGCCGCAAAATTGATCTCGATCTAACCAAAGATGTTTGATATAAAGATAGCAAGTTAATATCCCAATTATCTTGACATGTATGCATTTTTAAAGGACTATGAGGTTTACTATTGCGTTTATTTTGGCTGTTTTAATAACTATGACAGTTGGGAAAGTGTGATGAAGAATTATATTTTGCTAAAATGTTATTAGGAATGATATAATCAAAATAAGTAACGTTCATGAGCCGTAAGAAGTCCTTTTTAAATTGATATTTTATTAATTTTAATGTCTTATTTATTTTTATAATCTAGATTTTTAAGTTACTGTTAAATTATTGACCGGTGTGCGAGGAACATCCGGGATATTATTCTGTAAACGATTTTTCCTTTTTAATTGGTGTATAACGAACTGTTCTAATAATTTTTTTGTTTTTTAATTTTGCGCGTTATTTACATTAATATAACTAGTTTTTCTGTTTGTTAAATTTGGTTTTTATAACTTAAACATCTTTTAGGTTAGCATTTCTAAATTTAAACATAATTTTTCACCCCCTCAAGGGATGATTCTATAGTATTTTACGTTGTCTCTTACTACCCCCAAAAACAGGGTGAAAGTACTCCCCTGAGTGATAAACAGAAAAATTAGTTTTATTAACCGAAAACAAATTTCTCTTGCAGCCGCCGTTGAGTTCGACAAATTTCCTCTACGACATTGATAGAATAACACAATCGATATCAAAAGTGATATTGGACTCTAAGCGGCTTAATATTGACGCGTTGACATTCCCGGAATATCCCGGTTGCGTCCTCGAACCGCAGTTTATGATGTCGGTCAATCCGCAAAAGTTGTTGCGACTCCGGCGGCAATTCTTGTCGTTCGTCAAGTCGAAACACTCTGATGAGGATGTGGACAAAATTGGTAGGCATTATATTTTGTATTTAAATAAAACTTTAGTCGAGTAGTTCCGTTTTTTTTGTATACGACATATGTTCTGTGTAAATTTTGAATTTTAAACCGAGTGAAGTATATTTCCTATATTGTAATTTGCTTTGTACCTATATTCAGGTATGGATTTCTCTTGAATTGGTATTTATCATCTGAAAAGTTATTATTTTTAATTGATATATTTTAGACATACCATATTCACTGTATGGAGATCAAATTCGTTTACTTAGAATGACGTGAAAAACGTTTTGAGATGTAATTTTCAGGCATTAAATATTGAATTAATCTGACAATGAAACGGTATACGAAATTTGAAATTCGAAATGTGAAATGTCAAAGTGACAGTTCTAAATTGTTGCCAGATCAAATATTATAAAATTATCAGGTATAAACATCTTGTGTTGGGTATTTATTGTATGGAAAATTACATTTGTTTGTTAAAGAAGTTTTTCACAGAACATAACTTTTTTAAAGAATTTTATTTATATATTACCGCTAAACATGGCGATTGTATGGGGGATAAGTAGCTCGCCGTGTTTGTTTGTCTACCCGCTAAACTTCAAGTATAGGGCCGTTTTCACCAACATCATAGATGAAGGAATGTTTCCTAGTAATATACATATAAGTTTTATCTTGTTATTAAAATAAAGTAATTAATTCGTTGAATTTTTATATGTAGTAATTTGTGTATAATATGCATAATATAATGTGCTTTTAATTGTTGCTTATGTGAGATAGTCAGTCAGTCAGTCACCCCCGTTTCGGTGTTAGGTTTGTAATGACTGACTTATTTGTCTTACCAAACTGAATCATATCCAAGGCAACTGCTTGCTGCAGATATCATGATCATGGGATTTAGCAATAATCAAAATAAGCAGACACTAATATCGTGGTCATATGAAGCTCTTAAAGCTGAAAAAGGGTATATGAAATGCTATGAGCATATTGTGATCTGTGAACAACCAATGGAGTTGCTCGGATTCGAGATTAAGTTATCGTGACTGTTAAGTTGGCTGTTTGGGGTGAGAGTGATTTTGTAGTATTTCAATGTTTTGTATAAATATGCTAGAATCGTATATAATGTATCTATTTTAACTAATATATTTTCATACGAATGCTTTGTAATAAATTAGATTGGTGTATTTTTTTGTTTTATTTCTTTACCCCTTTGTTTTACCTCTCAGACCAGTGATTCTCAAATTCTAAATGTGTGCCGCCAAATTTTGAAATTGTTAAATGTGCCGCAACAGAAAAAAAGATTGAGAATCGCTGTCTTAGATATAATTTGTGAGAAATATCAATTATTCTTTAAGTAAAGACCAGTGATAGCCTAAATTTGATAGGAAAAATATATATATGAATTAAATTTACTTTATTTCCTTTGTGAGGGATGGAGTTGTCTTTCTTTAAGTAAGAAGGAAGCTGCTAGATCAATTATAATATACTTTAATGCGACAAGCTTAATGAATATAATCTCAAAAAATCAATATGATAAGTACAGTTAACAATCTTCAAATGGATACAGATTGGACTTTGGACTGGAAGAAACAATCATTAGAAAGGGATAACTATATTCTTATCGTGTCTAAATTGAGGTATGTGTGAAAGGGATGCAGATATCATCTTTCTCGTTTACGACACTTTGATCGTTTCTCTTTCTATAGCTTATATACCTACAAAAACTGTATCCATTTGAAAATCGCAGTTTGTACTAGTTTTTTCGGAACTGTTGTAACGTTACAGCGATATTTAGGACCCTTCACTGTCACTTGTAAAAACAAATGACTGTTGAGTGCCCTAAATCAACTTTACACTTTTTTTAAAACCTGCAATTTGCTAGGTTTGCTCGATTAGCTTCTTTAACACGTTTACGCCGGTGCGGTCCACCGGTGGCCCACACTAGACTGCTATTAAACGGTACGTAACAACAAATATTTAGATCTTTAAGTAGAAATAATTAATAAAAAAAATAATCAATGCTGTATAATGCCCTGGATTGGCTCCCGTCCGATAGAGCAAAAAGCTTTAAACGTAGCCGCCACATGGCGAGGAGCATGAAATACAGCGCCGGCGTGAACGTGTTAAATGGTCTCAGGTGTCTAATGAAGACGATTCCGTCAATAAGTATTCATTAGAGATGTTCCGACTAGTCGGCCACTAGTCGGTAAAGCCGACTATCCGGCCACTATCGTAGTCGGCGAAAAGCGCCGATTATCCGGCTTCTTACTTTGTGTCTATTTCTCAATAAAATGTATGTGTTACTTCTTTGTAAAGAAAACTTATGACATTTATCAAACAAAATTAGTATCTTAATTAAAGAACAAATCAACATAATATTTAATGACATATATTGCAATTCTGCGTGATGATATTTGAAACTATCGTCAAACTAGTGAGCTGTAAAACTCAAAACACTTTTTTTGTTATTTATATTTGTCCACATGTCAGTAGTGACTGAATTGCAGCGAATCAGCTGTAAACGAAGCGTCACGGGAATCCCCTAAACCGTAGTCGGCTTGGCCGATTAGTCAGCCGACTAGTCGGTTTATTTACAACCGGCTAGTCGGCCAATGTCATAATCGGCACATCTCTAGTATTCATGCATCCTATTTATTTATTACAATGGTTTTTGACATACAAAAAACACGGACTCGTATTCATGCTGCAACATCGAGTTCGGATTCTGCGTGTACTTCGTTTTGATGCCAGTCTTCTCTTTCTGAAAAAACAAAAGAACAATCTAATAATTTTTTTTTTTAAACCTGCGATATGAAGTAGCCAATTTGGATCGTATGGTCGTCAATGGGCTGAGGGTGGGGCAGCAGTCTAAAATAATATATAACTAGCAAATACCCGGTCTTACCCCGGTTAATTTTTTCATACGAAAAGGTTACATAATATAATAAATGTTAAAATAATTTATTTTATTTAAATACATCCACTGAAGCTAAATATTAAACACTAAACCCTAAAGATTTTTAAATACAAACACATATGTATATACTGAACTCTAAGGCCCCCACGCTAGTGTTTACGTGAAATTAAATCCACCTCAGTAGCTAAAGGTTAACAATGAAAGAAGAAGAATTACAATAGAATATGCACTTACCAGAATAATAAATCCGACATCTTTTATAATATCTATCAATAAATCGTACGGTGGTTCGATGCTGTCCTCAGTGGTTAAATCACTGAAACAAGCAATACAATATTAAACTGGAAAACTATCACTTGAAGTCATCCACTAAGTCATATCATCAGCTGCTGTTAATATTTAGGAGAGTTATATAGGAGAGTGATTTAAAGTTGTATGTGCTTTTTTTTAGTTATTTACTTTTAGTAAATGGGCTCCAATAGAGTGTTTTAACTCGTCAATACAAATATTAATGAAATGAAATAAATTTGTTAATTTAATAATAATCAATTTGATTCAGCAGCTGTATACTGGCATTGCCCACTTACATACTAAATCTACTATGACATAGAAGACTAGCTGCTGTATAGGGGCATTGTCATACTATTATATACCTATGGGTAAACATAAAATGACATTGGTTATGTCCAAGCTTCATTGTCATTTTGACTGGTCTGGTAAATCTAGTGTTAATAGCTAGGACCTATGAACACTGTCTTTGTAATATTTGTCCAACAATGCCGGTGTCGTCCACACCGTCTGACATCTCACATAATTTGTAGGTACGTTCAGACTGACTATCTAACTCACCTATAATGGTACAACAAGGGGCCCAAGTTAATCCACAGACCACCAGGCTTCAATATATTGAAAATATTCTCAATATACTCAATCACATTTGGGGCACAATCTATGAAAAAACACGACGCAACACAATTCCATTCATTCGCTGTCGTGTAAACCTGAAATTCAGTTTTAATTATGTATATAATAAATGAAAATCGTTTATCGAATTGAATATTGTACATAAAATATTGAAACACCTGTATTACTGAGTATTACAAGACACAAGTGTTATATTATTTTGTTGTATATATTAACATATTTTTATATTAAGTTATATTTAGAATGTAAGACGAATAATAATAATAAAATTCTTTATTTGCAAATTTTCAAATCGGCGAACTTAATGCCTAAAGCCCATTTTCTATCAGCTAACCGGTCTGGTGAGATAATTGAAGAATGAAAGAAGGCAAGTTGTATAGAAGATAGTTGGTTTATGTATGTGCAGCGCCAAGACAAACAAACACTGGTTTTTATCGCCAAGGCAACATATTGTAAAAAAATTATTTAAAAATAAACGTTTTATTTATTATTATTTATTTATTTATCAACATATTAAACATAACACAATACATACAAATATATATAAACTAGATATGTCTGTAGTAATTTATTTCTACTAAAATTAAACATATGAACCACACTTAATGAAACCAAGCCGTGATCCAAAACTATTCACATACTTTATATAAATAAATGAAACCAGAAAACCCAAAAATTGAGTCTCACAATAGCAAAACAATATGGTATCAAAGACATTTTTCTTTTTGTTAGTTAACATGAAAATAACAACAGCAATCCTATAATAATATTAAACTTGAATATTGAGCAAACTACAAAATGTACATACATTAAGAAAATCTCCAGCTGCCATAGAAAAGTTTTTACATTGTTCCGTTGATGGCTTCACGTCTGGTATCCTCACAGCCAATAGTTGATGCTCCGAGCTCATATTGTTCACATATTGGTGCAACCACGGGTGCACTGTATATTGATTCACCTATAAAATAAACTAATATAGATTCTTATAATAATAATAATAATAATAAAAATTCTTTATTGCGCTTCAAAAAACATGGCACAATGGCGAGCTTAATGCCATTTGGCATTCTCTACCAGCTAACCATTAGGAGAAGAATGCGGTGAATGAGGCGCCAATATAATTAATAATAATAATAAAAAAGTACATATTAGCCATACACATAAATACATACAATATCGATATATACTTATATAAAATAAATTAGATAATTCATGCACTATTATTCTTATAAGGTTTTTTGATAGATTTTAAAGAAAAAATAATCACCTCAGTACAGGTATTAAGAATAAAATTGCTAGCAAACAACATAAACAATGAAAATTCATTCCCCTGACATGTGAAGCCGCGGGCAGCTATCTCCCATGCCATCCGACCGAGACCAGCTCCGGGGACTAATATTTTTATTGAACTTGGTTCACTGAAATTAAAACATTATAATTGCTCATTATGCACAAAAGAACACAAGAAGGCACAAAAGAACACAAGAAGGCACAAAAGAACACAAGAAGGCACAAAAGAACACAAGAAGACACAAAAGAACACATGAAGGCACAAAAGAACACAAGAAGGCACAAAAGAACACAAGAAGGCACAAAAGAACACAAGAAGGCACAAAAGACGAAAAAGAGTTGAACTACAAGTGAACAGTAGTGACGTAGCTACTAACGGGCTAGACGGGGCAATGCCCCGGGGGCCCCTCGGACCCTGACCTACAAACTATAAATTGAACTAGTAAAAAATTTCCCCACATTCGGAATATAAATAAACCAGATTCCAGGAACGCGACTTTAATAATGGCAACTTATTAAAAAAATACGGGGGAACTCCTAACAAGTCTCGAACATCTTAATTTGAAACTTGCAGGGAACTTCCCTGTATTCTTAGTTTAGTATATAGTTTAGTTGGGGGCCTAGTTTATTTTTTGCCCCGGGACCTTTGGTTACCTAGCTACGCTACTGGTGAACAGAAATAATATAACAAATAATAACAAAGCAAATGGTACCACTGCTACAAGCGAGTTAACCATGAACAATTATAACTTAGTCAGATGGCTTAATTTTGTGCTGGAAGGAGAATAAACCACGTTTTGCTGCTCATGTGGCTCAAATGGAAACTCACCATATTTCTAAAGGATATTGTAATAAAATTTCATCAATGATTGGTTTGTAACACTGATTCCTTTCAGCAGCCCCGTCCTCACTCCAGTCTCTGACCAGATTCTTTAACACTGATTGTACCTGCAAACGATACTCACATTATCTTCAAGCTTCAATTTTTATCACTATAGTCTCCTAAAGCCATAAAAGAATTATCTTAGTATGTTCTTTAAGTACGGCCTTTAAACAACTTGAGAAACGAGCAAGACGATTTTTAAATATCTTTGGTGGAATAAGGGGTGTGCATAAAGATAATCAAGCATCTTATTGGCTGATCATCTTCATTCTCTTTCTGGCCCGTGGAACACTCTATCTTGCATCCTGTTCACACTTTACAATACTAACAGAGTTTACAATACTAATACGCAATCATACAAGTTTAAAAAATCTAAGCTGTTATGTTTAATAATATAAAAATAAAACGTGAAGATTATTTTGAAGACCAGCACGATGCGCAAACTTTCCCCCTCCATGCATTTATTTAAGTTGTTTAGTGACTATTATAATCATATTGATGAATAACCTAAAACTATGTTCACACTTGTCGGCTGTCGGGTCCGGATTTTAATCGGATGTTCCAGTGGCAGAGTATTTTATATGTAACTATTGACACTTGGCCGACATCGATTTTGTGTCGGCGCCTACAAGAAATGTCGGCTGTATTGCGAATCCTCTATGCCTGGAAAAAATGAGTAAATATGACGCTGTTCACATTTGTCGGATGTCTGGGCTGATAACTCAGCGGCTTCAGAGCAGATGCAGTTTCTAAATCTTGTATTTTGGTAGTTTATGCTCACCGATATTCGAGCCAAAAGATCGTTGAATGTATTTATTGGCACTCATAATAATTGAAACAATTTTGTCATTTCTTAATTCGGTTGTCGACAGCTGACAAATGTGAATGTAGCATAAAACTAGTTATTAAAACACACCTTCTCAACATTGTGTTGGTCTGACACGTCTATGTTAGTAAACCCATCATCATACACGCAAACATCTCCTTCTGGCAATTTATGATCTACGTTCTCAAACATTGTCTCCACATCTTTGATTATCATTTCAACAATACCATTGTTAACTTCCACGCACTTCTTGAACTTAGCTAAATAGGTACAGTATTTTGCTAACCGCCTTTGGTGGCTTACGGGAAGCTTTGAAATTATTTTCTCTGATTTTCTTATTCTTTGCAGGGAGTGTGGTCTGTAATTTATTTTATATTTATTTATATGTAACTGACATTACTTGCTTTAGTATACAGTCCTGGCTTGGCTTTAGTTGAGGACCCCGAAACTGTACGAATAACGAAAAGGTTAGGTTAGGTTAGAGTTAGCTCTATATTAGTAGACGGCCGCGGTAGCGGCCGTCATAGCCCGTTATAAACTTGTCTTTTAAAAAAAAATTGGTACAATTTAGAAAAAAAAATTTTAGATTTTCACATTTAGTGAATCCTGGGGTCCTCAACTAAAGCGTAACCCGGCTTTATAATGATTCCTATTCTCAATAGCACGTACTCAATTCGTTTACTAAATTGCTTATATTTGCATAAAATATTCATAAGGTAGATAAAAACAATAGCAACTTTGGATATCTAATATTAAACACATAAAAGATGTTACAAATTAAAAACTCACTTGTATTGTATAAAAGTAGCAACAACCCTCCTAAAGTGCTCCCTTTCCAACTTATCGTCGAAATTCATTTTGTTTTCGTAAAGCTTAATTATTATTTAGAATAATTTACTAATTAAAATCCACCGACGATATTTCGACAAATACAGGAAAATTTCTGCCAGAAATGTCAATTCGACCGCCCGCCCGCACTAACACACCTGAGTTTGACAGTTGAAGAGATGTCCCTATTTTGGTCGATATACAAATAAATGTTTAAATGTAATACTATTTAATATATTTTAAAATAATTAAACCAAAATTATTTTATATTATAAAATATAATTTATTATATTAGTTTGAAATCTTTGAATCTCTAATGCAGTTATATTTTGATAAAAATGCGCTAGCATCGAGTTTGATTATTAAGATATCGATATTTTATTACACAGAAACGTTTTGTTGATCTATTTTTTTATTCTTAAAAGAAAATATTTCTTTTAAAAGGACAATATAAAATAATAACCGAAATTAATGTTTTATAGATAATAGGAATAATATTTATAAAATAAGATTATTTTGACATGTCTTCTTAGTTTTATCCAGTCTTATTCAATGGCGGCGGCAGTGTTTGTCAACATTGATCGATAACTTTTAGTTTTATTAGTAATATTATTTTGCGCGTAAATAAGGCTTGTTAGATCAAATAATATTGCATATAAGTTGTATATTCTTAATATTGAGTTACAAATTGTAACAGTGCTGTGATTAAAACGTTCACTTTATGAAGATGAAATAATTCTTATCATATGTTATAGTTAATTTTATTTATATAAAAAGGCTATTTAAAACTTGTGTACTAACTTTTTGACCCTAATTAAGAGGTCGCGTGCGCCAAACCTACATTATGACGTCTTAACACGGAAATTGACGTAAAAATCAATATTAGTGCAGGTATTTCGTTGCTAAGTATTGAGCCAAACTGCGAAGAAGATGCACCAAAAACGGTGTAATTATATTAAATAATAATGGAGAATTTAATTGAGAAACGTGTGGGCCCATTATTGAAGTGTTTATTAGTATTACTGTTTGTTTTTACGGCGAAAGTATTGACTTCGTCTCCATTCGACGACCACGATTCGCACTATGAAATCTATCGCTCGAAGCCGCCGTACGTACGTACATTTATTAAATATCATCACAGACGAACTACAGATTGGAATACAATGGATGAATGGCCATATGTCCATGATCAGGCCACGAAGAGAGTTCAAAAACGCGATGTAAACTTTCAAAGTAGCACAGATTTCGCGCTAAATTCAATTGGTACTTCCAATCAGTTTAAAAAATCTAATATTAAAACCTTTATAGAAGCAACTGCTGGTCCGAGAATTAGTTGTTTATATAAAATAAATAGTGTATCTCTGAGTGTGACACCGGTTTATGATGAAGAACAAAATATGCAACAGGTTGTTGAGAATGATCATTTTGGTAAGACATTCGCGATTTACGCATTATAATCAATATTATCTGATGTCCTTCTGAGATCATGATGGCTGCAAACCTTTTATTACATTGGATAAAATGCCTAAATAAATTAATATAAAATTAATCAAATCATGATTGCAAATGATTTTAGACATCAATATTTTTTTGTAATTCCTATTTGGGACCGAAGACCGGTTAAGATATTGACTTTTGTTCAATAACACTGAACTGTAAAATCAATCTGGATAGTGTAGTTTCGTTTCTTCAAGCATTTATGTGGTAAATAGCTACAAAAAAATTAAATAATATGAGGTATTTGGATAAAAATTACAGAAGCCCCCGGGCCTTTATCAGAGACGACTTTGCCGAACGGAGAAACGGTACAGGTGGAACAGTGTACGGACAGTCGAGCATCCTGTTACACTCTCCTGCAGCAGGACCCTGATGGAAATGTCACTGTACTTGGGCAAGGTAAGCGATTATTATGCACGTTTTCCTTCTTGATCCAACTTGGAAGGAACTCAAGGCTCATCTTCTCTAAGACAATAATCAGATCTGCTTGTTAGTAGCCAGGATAACAAGAGTAGTGTGACCTGTCGATCTGGATGGAGCACATGTGTCTCCTCAAGCCTAGACAGTGGAGTAACACGCAATATCTGTCTATTGTAACCATTGTCTTCACTCATGGACCACACTAGATTTACCAGCCATTTAAATATACCTATTTCTACCAAAACCAAAAAAAATATGTGTTTGTTACAAATATATACAAATATACAAATTCTTCTGTTATAGCTACATAAGTCATGATATCATCAGCGGTTCTCAAACTTTTTGGCATAGGAAAAAGCCTTAATATAATTATAAAAAACTAATTTATACATATTTATGAATAATCATATTGCAATGTAATATTACGTAATATTTAGTTGGAATATTTAGATGTAACCTTATAATCTCCCTTTGGCTAGTATTTTTTGCAGTATTTTAGCCCTAGGGTTCCGCGGAACACAACTTTGAGAATGGCTGCATTACAGATATAAAATGTTACATGCAGTAGAAATTTTAAATTGAACCAGTAATTTTGACTGGTAAATCTAGTGTTGACATCAGACCAAGTATGGTCATATATACATATACTATATGTAATAATAATAATAAACTATAATATCAGAATAAAACTTAGGTACTTGTGTTTTAGGCTGCTGGAGGTCTTCCCAGAACTCTGGTGCGTACAGCTGCGACCTGTGCACACCAGTGACACCCAAACTACCCTACACGAAATTTTGTTGTTGTACAAAGAATTACTGTAACGCTGACTTCAGTGAGTATATGATTGATCTAAACCTGTAAATGTTTTAAATACAACTGCATAGAGTTTTGTCTTGCAGTATTTTGTTAGCAGTTTGAGATATATATCTGTCATTTCTCGATTAAACCATTAATGAGTGGTAGGCAGACTTATGATGGCATTAGCCCAGTATGTCGTCCTGGGGAAGTACCACCACTTTCAGGCATAAAGTGACCTAGTCGCGTTTGGAAGTAGCCGGGATAACAAGAGGAGTGTGCCCTGTTGATTGGGACAGAGCACATTCGTCTCCTCAAGCCGGCATAGTGGAGTCTGTCTGTGGTAACAGCTGTCTATGCTCATGGACCGCACTCTATCTTAACATCAGGCAGAGTGTGGTCATATGCTGGGCTTTCAATAAAAAAAATAATTAATCTCTCTGGATGTACCTTGAGAATGGTTTTAATAATAATTTATAAATTCAAGAAATGTAATAATGTATTACCCATTTAAGTTAATTTTGAATTCTTACTAGAAACTTATTTAATTCATCAAGATAGAAACTTTCAGTCACTCAATAAGACTCCATAATAATTAAATATTTTTCAGTGTCGTTAAAAGATTATGTGGCGACACCAAAAGCGGAACTGACACGAGGCGGTGACACCCAGCACACATATTACTCCCAAATTGCAGCGTCATGCGTCGGCGTGTTGGCCGTGCTGGTGTTGGGCTTTGTGATAAGCACGTTTTATTGCAAGAAACACAAGCAGGAGATCAGCGAAGGAGCTGCTTTAGATCATGGTGTGTATTCATATTACCTCCATTGGTCATTTAAGTGTAAATAGAACGGTTTAGGCCACTCATATGTCATTATTGTATCATCATTTTTACGAGTTTCTTGTGGTCTTCTTCTCGCCCGCCTTTCCGAAGTCATGGTAGAGTCTAACGATGAGCAAGTGCACGCCTTTAGTGCCTATGCTAATAAACTATTTTCATTCATTTTATTTCCTATGATAGCTAAGTGGCCTAAACCATTCTATTTACAGTTATAATGTACACACTTAATTTTCAAATGGATACAGTTTATGTATGTATATTATAAGCAATAGAAAGAGATCGCAGTGTCGTGAACGGCAAAGTAGATATGTGCATCCCTTTCACACATGCCTCAGCTTTGACACGATAAGAGTATAGTTATTCCTTTCTAGTGGTTGTTTGTTCCAGTCCAAAGTCCAATCTGTATCCATTTGAAGATTGTTGACTGTACCAAAATCACAGTGATTGTTACTAAGCAAATAATTTTTATCAGTTTTGTCTAACTACACCTTCTATGTGCAAATTACACTAATATGATATATTATTTAAAACATTTTCTGTTTTTTTATAATCATATTAGAACAAGTGAAACACGTGACTATTGGACCGATATATTTTTGTTTTCAGTGGAGTCTCTCGGTGATTCAGAATCGTTTGCTACGGGGTTGCTGTGTGTTGATAATCTCACATTAATTGAGCATATTAGTAAGTTATATCATTGAATAATTCGTTTATCTCTAAATATATATAACTCAAAGGTGACTGACTGACATAGTGATCTATCAACGCACAGCCCAAACCACTGGACGGATCGGGCTGAAATTTGGCATGCAGATAGATGTTATGACGTAGGCATCCGCTAAGAAAGGATTTTGATATATTCCACCCCTAAGGGGATGAAAGTTTGTATGAAACTTTGTCAATTATAAACCGATAGAGCTGAGATTTTACATGCATAAAGCTACTATGACGTAAGCATCCCCTAAGAAAGGATTTTGATAAATTCCATTTGCATTTGTGCAGTATGAAACTATTTGAATTTTTGAGGTTAGGTGTCATTTTTATAGTGAGATGCCACTTTATTACAGAAGTGTGATAGGCATTGTCTGTTGACTGAAATATGAAACATCTTCATTGTTACGCAGACGTAGTTGCGGGCAACAGCTAGTTATTGAATATAATTGATAATAAATGTGGTGTACAGATCAAGGGAAGTTCGGTTCGGTGTGGCGCGGTCGATTGGGCTCGAATCCGGTCGCCGTTAAACTGTATGCTAACGGCAGCACGTGGCAGAAAGAGGTGGCTATTTACACCATGCCTTATCTCACGCATCCTAATATACTTAAGTATTATGGTAAGGTTTTTTTTGTTACTAGCATGCTATATTGTTTTTTCTCTCCCCTCTTCCTTACATCTATTTGGTTCTTGTTTTTTTTATTTTTATGTATTTTTGTAATTTTATTACAAGTGTAGTATCTATCCCTTTATCACTGTGAGCATGCCGTCCTATCCTATAATTAAAATTTCATTTAGTTTATATAATAGTAGTCCTTTTTATGATATGTAGTTCTAATGTAATTTTGTAGGTAGGCTTTATAAATAAATAAATAAATATTACCTTCCTTCCATCTTTCATATCTGACTTAGTATGGGCAAATTGGTATGTTACTAATGGTATTGTTGATCAGTGGGCTTATCACTAATTTTAGTTTGGCTTTCGAACCGAGTTCGCTTCAAGCGATTTGTATGGAAATTTGAGCAGCGCCACCGCGTGCAGATTTGGAACTACAATATTTTAGATACTTTTTGTTAATTTTCGAACGTCTCGATCTTTCGTTCATTTAATAGATTGCTGGTGCTCGTTAGTCGTTAGTAAAAATTCATGATCCCGATTGCTAACGGATCCGTTTTACTTAAGACAGCTTGATTCGAAAACCAGACTAAATTCGTGATAAGCCCACAGATCAGCAGAACTGTGTGGGATTCATCAATTAATCATTTTATTTGTATAACACAAGTTATTATTATTGAATATACCTGTATTATTGAATTATTTTTTTTTGCAATAAAGAATTTATTATTATTAATCTCTTCCTTCAATTATTTTATTAAATAACCCCAAATGGGTAGTGAAGACAATTCTGCCAATATCGAGTATTCGGGCAACAGTCCAATATGAAATTATAAAATTTTAATTCACACATAAACCCTCATGTCAAAAATCAACTCCATCACCTATGTTAATCTTGTAAACATTTTCAGGATGTGACAGTCGACCGTCCTTGACAGATAGCAGCTCGCGTCATTTGATTGTGCTGGAGCTGTGCAAATGTACTTTGAGAGAAAGGTTGATTGAGAAGCCATTGACTTGGATGGAATTCGCTGAGTACGCTCATGGGATCGCTTCGGCTTTGGCCTCTCTTCATAACCAGGGTGAGTGATAATGTAGTCATTCATAGTCAGGCATATGGCCATAGAAAGAGAAACGATGTGCATCTCTTTCACACATGCCTCTATTTCGACATAAGAATATAGTTGTCCCTTTCTAATGATTGTTTATTTCAAAGTCCAATCTGTATCGATTTGTAGATTGTTGACTGTACACTTATTATCTTCCGTAATCTCGAAACACAATTGTTATGTGGGTACTTGTAAAATAGACATAACATAATACCAACCAAGTTTCTTTGTGAGTATTACCACTTTAAATACACGTTAGATGAATATCTTATAGAAAAAAAAACTTGGACATAACCAATATCATTTTATGTTTACCCATAGGCATATAATAGGATGACAATGCCCCTATACGTAACATATTATATATTATTATACTGCCATTGTCCGCTTACATACTAATGTCATAATAATATATAATAAATCTTCTTCTTAAAAGTGTCACAATTTGTGTTGTAATAATATTTATTTTGCAGGTGTCAACAAGCCATGCATAGTGCATAGAGATGTGAATTCGAATAATATATTGGTATCGTGGGACGGTATGCCCAAATTGGGTGATTTGGGGTTAGCTCAAGTGGTGCAACCTAGGTCTGCACAGCCTGCACCTAGGCGAATTCAGGAGGTAAGTTAGTTGTTGATAATTGGTTACCTGGAAGAAATTAGTGACTAGTGACAGTGCTAAGATCGTGTTTAGTGACACTTTGTGTTTTATATTCCCTAAATTGTAATAGCTACTGTTGAATAAGAATGGCAGTGAAACAAAACTTCTTCTTAATATATTCTTTAATTTCACATCTTCAATACGTATTACATAGCACACGTCGACTCTTCTTGTACAGACACCTTTCCACACACACACTACCATAGACATCACTCACACCAAAGACAAAAGCAATTGTGTTGCTATTTCAACAGCTACTCTTAGGTTTGTATTCAGAAATATCACTTGATCATTACTTAAATCCATTTAATGCGGTAATAATTATTTACTAATAAATAATAAATCTTTAAACACGACAACCATTAGACAATAATCAAAATAAAATAGTAACATATTGCATATACTTATATATCAAATATTCAGTTTAAATATTAATTTAAATTTTTTTCTTTCTGTTATTTATATATTAATAAGTAACAATTGAAACGATTTCTTATAAATGCGTGTAACAGAACGTAATGACAGCTAAGTGACAGTAAACAGTTGCAATGGATTATTGTCATTGGGGTCATTCAAGTATTACGTAAGCGCTTGAGGGGGGCGGGGGAGTCTTTGCTTTGCTTATTTTTGATGACATGGTGGGTGGGGGGGTCGATATCGTGATTACGTCAGCAATTATATCAATAAAAAAAGAATACATTAAAAGAAAAATGCATATAGGTACCAATGATTACGTAAGCATTGAGGGGGGAGGGGAAAGGGGTTTGCTTACTTTTGCTGACAAGGGGAAGGGGGAGTCAATAATTGTAAAAAATCTGCTTACGTAATACTTGAATGGCCCCATTGGCCAAAAATTACGTCAACAATTCTTGAGTGTAGTTTCTGGAGGATTTATTATTATGGCACTGGTACTAGTTGATGTTTTACTAGACATGATGTTGAGGGCTTTCAATTATTATTACAGGCTGGCACTTTGCGTTATTTGGCACCTGAGGCACTGGAAGGCGCGCTGGACCTGTCCGGGGCACGCGCGGCATTATGTGCAGTAGACGTGTTCGCTATGGGCCTGGTCCTGTGGGAGATGCTTTGGAGGACCAATGGGGCGCATGGGGCTCACACGCCCCCCTACTCGCCGCCGTATGCACTCCTGGGACTGCATACACCCACGTTGCAACAACTGCAGGTACATATAATACTGGTTTTGCTTCAAATGAAATGTTGTTGCGTGATAGATAACTGTACAACACAATCTAGAGGCGTGTAGTGGAAGCGCGATTATAGTAAATCAGCCATTCTCAAAGTGTGTTCCGCGGAACCCTAGGGCTAAAATACTGCAAAAAATACCTACCAAAGGGAGATTAAAAGGTTACATCTAAATATTACGTAATATTACATTGTAATATGATTATTCCTAAATACATATAAATCAGTTTTTATAATTATATTAAGGCTTTTTCCTTCGCCAAAAAAGTTTGAGAACCGCTGTACTAAATAATATTGAGTTAATCATATAATTGGCTAGAAGGCAGCCCGCAATACAAATTTATCACAAGTTTCGTAAATTTTTTACAAAATCAATTTTGTGAGGTTATGATAAGTTTTGACATTTCATTTGACAGATAGTTGTGCTGCCATATGAAAGATTTGGATAAACATTTAGCTTGCCAGACTAAAAAAATTTAAAGCGCATATAATTTAAATGAGTTTTTGCTACTTAAATATACAAAATATTGTACAAAAAATAATTATTTATTTAATTTTAAAGAATATGTAACATATAAACAAAATACCTCTTAATTCTACTATTTATTTAATTCACTTATAACCTTTCTTCATAAATATGCATGTATTTAATACTATGTAAATAATATGTATGTATATATTATTAGTTATTATGTTATGTAATGTATGTATTGTGTATATTTAGTTATTATTTTCTTTTCATTGCACCAAATATCACCGCTCACATCGACAAAGGTTAGCTGGTAGATAATGCCGATGGCATTAAGCTCGCCTATGCATAAACAAATATTACTGTTTTTTTTTGCAATAAAGAATTTATTTATTTATTTATAATAATACTTAAATCTAATAAGAAAATTTCAAACATAAATCAATAGATTTCCACTCAATTGTCTTTCATGCTTTGATACATTTCACTCTTATAGTTTCGCGCACTTGTTTATATCGTTTTGTTTAATTATTTATTAATATTTCAGAGTCTGGTGTCCAGGAACAAGATGCGACCTCCGTTGCCTCGCGGTCCGGCATTCGACAATCGGGTGCTAAGGATCGCAGCTGATACTTGTGACGAGTGCTGGGATCATGACGCCGAAGCCAGGTATCGTTGCTTCTAGTATAGCTGATTTTTAAATATTGCATTAAATTTACTGAAATCATTTATAAGCCTACCTACAAAGTTAGATTAAGACAATGTATAGTATATAAATGAAATTTCAGTTATGTTTTTGATACGATAGGATCACACACGACT
This sequence comes from Tineola bisselliella, assembly GCA_028551675.1. NCBI lineage: Eukaryota > Metazoa > Arthropoda > Insecta > Lepidoptera > Tineidae > Tineola > Tineola bisselliella. The sequence continues at coordinate 32,532 of JAPWLS010000871.1, read as the reverse complement.
CAAGATAGTGAAAAAAAATGTTATAGTTAGAATTAACCCTTTGCACTCTGCACCGTTTCGGACGTTACCTACCAGCAACTCGACGCCACTTTTTAACGAAAACGTACATCCTGGAAACATGATATTATACGTGTTTCTTTAAAAAATGCGGTGGAATAATTTCATTGTCCGTAATCGCTAACAAACTATCATGTCTCCTCAGAGGGGACAGCCGAGTGCAAAAGGTTAATTAATTAATTATAAAAATTACAAGTAAACAATAATATATATGTAGAAGTTACAGAATAAAACACCAAAAAAGTAAATTATTTTATAGAAAGAGTAATACAAAATCTTTTAAATAATTTTTATTTTATAGATTAACAGCTGTATGCGTTGAAGAGCGAATGTCGGAGTTGATGCAGATGCTGTCGACTCCGCCGCCAGTCGACGAAAGTAATTTGCGTCATGATGCAGGTAAATAAGGGTTGCTTAGTGAACAACATCGGCTGAAGGCATTTTGATTCATTTTACAGGGTTAATACATGTTTTTTTTTTAATTTAATTTAAAAATCTTTGTGATTTAGTTTTTAATTTGAATCTACTTTATTTAACTGTTATATATATATTATAATATTAGTATTCTGTAGTATTATTATTATTATACTGTTATATATTATTATTAAACTGTTACTTTTGGACTGAGACTAACGCCATCTAGTGGCAGAGTTGAACTATACTCAATCATTTCGAAAGTAAATTTTTGTTTCGGGATCTAAGTGTCATATGTCTGTGCTGTAGCAAATAGTATGTATGTAATAATGGTCATAGAGTATTTATTGTTAATAATAGTAATACTTGTTCCAGATGGTATGACTGATCTGTCCACCCGAGAGCCAGAAAAGCCATTGAATTCACCACCAAAGAGCGACATTCACACTCCTTTATTATATACATACATTGGCCGTGATGCGTGCACAGAGAGGAACAGTGCTGTGGAATTTAAGCACAAAAAAGCTGTAAAAGACACAAAGGAAAAGAAGAAAAAAGTGGAAAAACTAAAAAATGTTTCCGATACCTGCTTTTCTGTCGCCCGACTCTCTCCAACTAATGTCTTCCCTGACACTGAACGTCTAACTGAGAATGATAAAAATGATATTGATGTTATCTCCAACGACATAAACGCTATAGAAGTGGAAAGTAGGGAGGTGAAAATGGAGAAACCGAAGTGGGGGATAAGGAGGTTCTTTGAGCGTAAACTGAGCAGATGCTCGAAACCTTTGGAGACTGAAGTGACAATGAATTCAGATTTAAACAACTGTATAATAAAGACGTCTGTTATTAATGAAATAAACTACAGGCCTAGTAATTTAGTTTTGTCTGCGGACGATGCGTTCTACGAAGGCCCTTGCACTCTGTCGCCTCCGAATAGGACGTTATCGCCCACGATGTTGATTGAAAGCGAATTGAACAAGAATGAGAAAGTGTTTGGCTTCAAAGAGTTGGCTAAAGAGGAGAGTGGCGGTCATAACCAAATATTTGCTGTAATAGTTCCGAAAATCAATACAGACTTCCGTGATGGTGTTATAGAGCTGCATCGCACTAATGATAGTATGGAAAAGGATTTGTGTCTAAATAGTTGTGTCAGTAGCTCGGCATCGGATGATTCTATTTTGAAGAAATCTATAAGTAATTTACCTAATAATGCTGGTTCGTCTCGGGCCAGCATTAACTTAGAGCTGCAATACATGAATTCGAACGGACATGACAACTCAGATTGTTCGAGCAGCGAAGATGACCACTTGTTGCTGCTGTCAGAAAACAACGAATTGAAGATAACGATGCAATCCGTGCAAAAAATCGAATCGGACAAATTGAATAGTGACGTCTTACAAGAAACTAATTCGAAAGAAGCTACGAATGCGCCGAAATACAGAAACTTTGATAACGAGTTTAGTGACTCGAACGATAAAGAAAACCAGGCGTTCAGTGGTGATAATCCGGTGTATCTGGCTGCGGTGAACGGAGAGATGATGTTCAAGGCAGACGAGCAGGGCACACCAAAGAGGTCTTTGAAAAATCTCATTATACGCCAACACTCTTTGGAGCAGGTGAGCGCTATATTCTCTAGTTCGGGCGATGTACATCTGCAAAATCCAGCTGGGAGAGTTAAGACTCCGGGGGACTTGCCCGTTGCTGTGAGAAAGGCTCGGAGGGACAAGCTGCAGAGGGGCAGAAGTAATGAGTGTAACAGGTTGAGCTTGTATGATGACCGAATGATGTTTGGGAACAGCTTATAAATGTACTAGCTGTCTGACAGGGTGTTCTAGGAAGTTTCTTTTGTATGTATCATATTCCCCCTGACGTTCTTAAACAACAGTGGCGACATCTATTCGTGAAATGAAATTCTATAATATTCGAATGGATGGCGCCACTGGCTTCAGTAGTGTGACGTGTGAAACCAATGTATTGTAACTAGGGTACAAAGGTTATTTGATTTCTCTAAGTATTTGGTGAAATTGAAAGAACTTATATCTAGTTACAATATATTGGTTTTACATTATAGTAGCTGGAATAAGCGTGTAATGTCCAGGTTGACAGATAACACTCTTATTATTTAATTCACTGCCGACATATTGCCATATTATTATTTTTTATTATTTATCTCTGCTAAATTGTAAATATTATTTGGTCTGTTACAACGCCACCTATGCATTTGTTTTTAGTTAAATTATTTATCACTAGATGTCGCTATGGTGTTTTAAAAAGACATTAATTATTGTTATAATTACCTGATTATGATAAGTTTTAATTTAATACTATTTTAGATGTTAAGGGAAATAATTTTAGGGCCTGTTCACATTAAAATTAATAGGGTAAGTATAGGTTATACTCGATTTGCAAGAATCGTACAAATGACAATCTTCAAATGGATACAGATTGGACTTTGGACTGGAAGAAACAATCATTAGAAAGGGATAACTATATTAGTATCGTGTCGAAGTTGAGGCATGTGTGAAAGGGATGCAAATATATCCTTTGCCGTTCACGACACTGCGATCGTTTCTATCGCTCATATATATACCTACAAAATCTGTATCCATTTGATTTTTATCGCCGTGTGTACATTACAACTGCAATTAAAGAAAAAGAACAGTTTAGACCGCTTAGCTGTCACTTTTGACACATGAGTGGTCTAAACCGTTCTTTTAATTTATTTGTAGTTATAATGTATGTGTTTTACTATCGAGTGAAGCTTACTTATATGGTTCACCGTCTCCACTACGGTCAGTCAAGTGGTCAGTCAGTGTGACCAGTGAAAACAGTTTCCGGTGATTACACTTGAGTCAAGGTTCCTCGAATATTAATTTGTCTCTCTGTGAAATATTATAACAGTAGTTCCTATAACAAGAGCCATTTGTTACGAAAATATAATTCCATGTTTGTTTGTGTTGTTTTTTTTTATATACAGGTTGTCCTGAAATGAGGTATCGATGTAGTGTAAGGTTTTTTATTTTGTTCGATTGGAAAAATAGTGAATTATATCTCCGAATCCTTTTAACATGGTAGGTTATTTACAAAATCGAAATTTCACAGGAGACCTCTTTAAAGTTGTTATTGTGCAGATTCTTCGTTGTTGTATTGAGTATCTCAGAAGCTATCGAGAAAATGTTAATTCACCAAAAAAAAAAAAACTAAAATTGTCGAAATGTTAATTCCGACTATGTCAATAATTCATTCATTTTTAGGATAACCTGTATATATAAAAGAATTGTGTTTTTTTATATAAATTATTACTATAAAAAACCAATAGTGATATTTTGTAAGCATTTATGTTGTGTTATTTTTTTTATACGATGACAGATCTGTGATTTTATTTAATGCATATTTTTTTTAAGTTTTAAGTAACTTTAAACACTAAGGGCCGTATTCAAAAATAATGTTCGAGCATAAATTCACTGATTTAAACTTCGAACGTCACTCAGCTGTACGAAACAGAATAGACCAATCACACGCTTGAAATATTGTTGAAGTGATTTTTGACCAATGATAATAATCCATTGCAACTGTTTACTGTCACCTAGCTGTCATTACGTTCTGTTACACGCATTTATAAGAAATCGTTAAACTGGTTTTTTTTTTATATATAAGTATATGCAACATATTACTATTTTATTTTAATCACTGTCTAATGGTTGGCGTACTAAAGATTTATTATCGATTGTTTCTCGTTGTAAATAATTATTACTACATAAAATGGAATAAAATGCACTCGAGTAATGATCAAGATAATCCTAGTTTAAACTACGCTCGAGCGATATCTCTGAATGGCTTAACTTGTGAGTTTTACCTGTAACTATTCCATTGGATTATTCGTCCAAACTTTGTACTACAGTTTGAGAACACTATACATTTCTCGTTTAGTTAAATATTAAGGCCTCAAGAGTGACAGAAGAGCACAAACAACAATTTTCAAATGGATACAGATTAGACTTTGGACTGGAAGAAACAATCATTAGAAAGGGATAACTATTGAAGTTGAGGCATGTATAAAAGGGATGCAGATATCTCATTTGCTGTTCACGACAAAGCGATCGTTTCTCTTTCTATTCTATCGCTTATATATCTACAAAAACTGTATCCATTTGATAATCGCCGTGTGTACACTAGCCGCACACGTCTTTCCAAACACGCGCACTCGAGGTGACTGACAGAGTCTCCTCGAGTGGGTGATTTATATTGAACTTTAAAGTTTTTTTTATTGGTAACACTGGTAGTAGAGATGATTTTTTTTGTCTCAAAAGGGCTGGAACCCATTGAAGTATGAAATATATAATTATGTTTTTGTGAAAATAATATACTATATGTATTGAGTTTTTGTAAACTACCCACGGTCCATTTGAAAGATTGGATTCTATTCATTGTTTTATTAACCCCTACAGTGGGATAAGCGTGACGGATAGTGCGATCCTTTTCTCGAACAAATTCAACAATGTACAGTGGGTACTGGTAATAGATAACATTAAAAAATAGTTCTAACTTCTCTGTCTACCCTAAAAGGGAAAAGTTAAAGTAAAAAAAATAATGCGAGATATATCAAGGTTACGGAAGATATGTTAATATTTTAAGATTTATAATTATGGATCTCATAAATGTACAAGTGTGTATATTAGGAGCTAGAGAGCTAAATGTTCGGTTGGATTCGGTGGAGTTCGGTTTTATTTTAATGGAGTATTGTGGTGGTGATGAAAACCTAAGGTTATTTTACGTATTTATTGTTTGTAATAATGATATAGGATATAGTGTTCAAAGGCCGAAGCTTGCCGAACACCGAACGCTTTTATATTTCGTGCCGCTCGTACTGCTGTTGATGTTGGCGATGGACAAATAAGAAGTTAAACAACGCCGAATCTAACCGAACGTGTCTATATTTTTTAATTGTATATATCTATAGTTTTTATAATTAACGTTATGTGATGAGTGAGAGCGATCCGCGATTGTTGAATATGATTTTAAAACGGGGGTAGATTGAAAATTGGGCTGATGGAATATTATACAGTATAAACTCTATATAGCGACACATTAAGGTGTGAGCATTTTACGACGTTATTGAGAGTTAGCGTTAAATCGATTTATTTGACTATTATAATACATATGTATTTACTAATAAAGTATAAAGAACGCACACAGCTGCAGTTCTTATTAATTTCAACAACTTGGAAAGTGCTGTTTATTGCTTAGTAATGACGTATTGTTGTCGTTATTTAGAGTGGGTGTGATGCTATATAGAGTGTATCATTGTATAGGTAACAGAGTAAATTAACCAAAGTAAAAAAAAAGTCGACGTATTAGGAAGTTTGTTGTTAAATAGAGTTTACACTGTATTTGTAAGGTAGTTCACAAAAAGTATAAAACATTTGACTTTACGTGTCGCTGTTTTTTAAAGGTAGTTTCAGATCTTCGTCTACCCTCATAGAAATTCTATTTAATAATCATGTTTGTGGTTATTATTGTTTTTATTTTATTTCAATGTATATATGTTAACCGCTTTAAGCCATTTTGTACCTTTGTTTTTGACTAAAAATTTTTTTAAACATCGTGTTAATTGTTCCAGAAACGACGCTAAAAACTAAATAAGTTTGACGCAAATATGGCTGAGTTATACGGCTAGAACGTCCATTTTTAATTGAATAATTTTAAAAATAAATACTTATCTTTTGAAGATCACAAACTAGTATTTGTTCAAAAAATAAACAATGTACAATTATTACTAAATTATAATTTTTTTAAATACGATGACGAATATTATCTATTAATCGTAATTTTCATTTTATTAATTGATTGAAGCTACGACACTACTGAGTAATGACATTTGGTTGACGTAGAACGAAACTGCTTAATGACATTTATTTTATTTTTACTTTAGTTTTGAACAAACTTGTTATTTTACTCCATAAATGTTATAAAAAGAAAAATTGCCTTATAAAGTTTGATATAATAATATTATGTTAGTGGAGTCCAATAATTTTACTTAAAATAGCACATTTTTGGCTCCAAACCTTTAACAGCATCATCCGCTACATGTACATTTCTTCTCTAGTACATTATACCCATGTAATTAACTTTTGCAATAATTGGTTCTTATACGTATCTCTACATACACCTATTGATACAATTTGCTATATGAATTCAAAATCTAATTGCTTGATAAATTATTAATTAATAAAGCGATCTGTGATCATGCGCAGCATTGATCGTTGTGGGGTAGAATTTTCTTCGTTCGGGCACGCACAAAAATTATATATATTCAATTGGCAAACAACGCTGCCAAGTCATTTTGACTCATTTTACAGGGTTTATAATAAGCATGGGACTAGATCAGCCATTCTCAGTGTGTTCCGCGGAATCCTAGGGCTAAAATACTGCAAAAATACCTACCAAAGGGAGATTATAAGGTTACATCTAAATATTACGTAATATTACATTGCAATATGATTATTCATAAATATATATAAATCAGTTTTTTATAATTATATTAAGGCTTTTTCCTTCGCCAAGAAAATTTGAGAACCGCTGGACTAGATCATGTAAATCTTAAATTAAATTGATAAAATCAGGCTTTTCTATTCCCTTTAAGATGAGTCGAAATGACTCGAGCGGTGTCGTTTGTCGTAAAAATGTAAAAAAATCACGCAATATTGTATGGTCGCACCACGAACTACGTTGTTCTATAGCTGTCAAAGAAGAAAAGTTCTATAAGGAATTGAGGCAACGACTTTATTTTTATATTTTATTGATTGCATTTTCCATTGTTTTTATGTATTGAATAAGATGCAGTTTTATTGATAATATTTTTATTATTTTATTTGCGAATGAATAATAAATGTTTTTTTAATATGAGTGTTTTATTTACTTATCCTATAATTGTTTTTTTTTTTAGTTTATAATAGCGGTCATCTGTGTCACGTAATGGCTTAACGTAATTTTGCTGGTGATGACTTCGAATTACAGCTTTAAACTTTAAGTTTCGTATTTAGAAACTACGCTCGAGCATAGATTGCAACTGTCTACTGTCACCTAGCTGTCATTACGTTATGTTACACGCATTTAAAAGAAATCATTTCAATTGTTACTTATTAAAATATAAACAAAAAGAAAAAAATGCAAATTAATGTTTAAACTGGAATTTGATATATAACTCTATGCAATAAATTAATATTTTATTTTGATTACTGTCTAATAATTGCCGTGTTTAAAGATTTATTATTTATTAGCAAATATTTTTTACTGTATGGAGTAAAATGCACTCAAGTAATACTCAGGCGATCACATCTCAAACTACGCTCAAGCATTATTTTTGAGTCATTTTAGTAAGTGGTAGGGACGAACTCCGCAGAGTTTGAAATGCGGTGGTAAGTATGAAAACAAACAAAAAATTTAATATAATTTATTACTATCGTACACATGTTTTTGAATGATTACAAAATTTACATATTCTTACAAAAAACATGTACAAGGTAACCCCTAAATAGTGCCAACACTGTTTTCAATTTAAGCAAATATTATTTTCTAATAAACCAAAAACATTACGATTAGGTCAATTTTTCAACATACGCTATTATAAGGAAAATAAAACACAAACCAGTTATTATGAAATTATATCAACGTTTAGAAATTGCATTCGCAGGGAGACGTCAGCTGTCCATTCTCATTCAAGTAATTTTGCAAATGAACCAAACCTTACCTTTGACAGTAACAACAGCAAGACTCACAAACGACCGTTTGAACTGTCAAAGTGACATATACGAAATTAAGATGATAATAACTGTGTCGAACATTTAATTTCTGAAATTATTCGTATATGAATCATATATTATTAATAATTTTAATAAAAGAAAATTCTCTCGTGTAAATTTAGCCTTGAATAAAAATTGATTTTGCGACTAATAACAAAGTAAACACGTTTTAAAAAAATGATTTGATCAACTTATTGAAAAATCGACCGAACGTTCGCTATAAATTTCATGCCACTTTATTTATCACATTACTAAAGATGGTCTTTTTATTTTTTTATTTATTATACATAATCAATACAGAGTTTCGTTTATGCTTATTTTTTCTTCTTAATGACAGCTGCTACAAAGATTTCGCTTTAACCCTTAAATGCATGATTTTTTTTATTTTGAAAAAAAAAAAATTTTAATAGGAAATTTGTTATAGATTACGTAAAAAATAATAAAAAATACAGGTAATAATAAAGAATTAGGTTTTTACATAAATTTACCTGAAAATGAATGCAGACAATTGGCAACATGCATTTAAGCGTTAATAGAAACTAATTCACTAATGCAACTTTATTCAGCTGAAATTATTCGTTGGTTGTCTGGTCAATATATAAAAAAAGAGCTTTAGATGCATCAAGTGATTAATTGGTCATAATAATTTTTCTTTCTGTATTCCACTGAAGAGTTTAATTTTAAGAAGCAACTGTCAATAATATAAATATATATAAAAGCATGATTTCATGTGACACAAAAATGCACTTTGCGTATTGAACGCGTTCTCAATAATGTTATTTTTAAGTCCTTTTTTAGTGACACTTTACACTGATTTTGTTTTCGTTTGAACGACTGCTCCATGTTTTGGTTCCTGTGAAATGTGAAGAGAATTTATTAGTCTAATATGTAACACTCACTTTAGATTTCTAATATTTCAGTTTTTCAGCTTTATATCAGTAACTAAACTATAGAACCCTGTAGATCACGAACACAAACTCATAACAAATATAACTTTAAATATTTATCTAAACAAGTAACTGCCACAATGACCACTGATTCTTCATTTTATATAGATACGATACGATACGACGATACGTCACGATAGAGTCTAACGATGAGCAAGTGCACGCCTTTAGTGCCTATGCTAATAAACGATTTTCATTCATTCATTCATATATCATTGTATAGCAGCTACATAAAGATTACAAAACCAAATAAAGTAACGACTTTTACTTCTAAATTGACGATTCCTACTTTATCTGAAGTTGGATCTAATTAACCCTAGATTTACCAGACCAGTCAAAATGACGTCTTGCAAGATCAAATTACAATTCCTACAACGTGTAACATTTTCTTTAATTCTTCTATTCTTCTTTAATTTATAACAGAAGAATTAGTTTTATGAATTTTATATTATTTTGTATATATTTGTAACAAATATATACTTCTTTGGTTTTGGTAGAAATAGGTATATTTAAGCTGGTAAATCTAGTGTTAAGAAAATTGAACAAAACAAAATACATATCACTAGGTCCTATTATAATACAATCAACATTTTCTCAATTGTTTCTGAGATACTCAATACAGTAACGAAGAATCAACACAAACAAACTATGCATAATAACAACTTTAAATCCAGCATTGCCAGATTTTTTTTTCCCTAAGTCGTGATTTTGAAACTTTTTGAGGGAAAAAAGCGGGACATACTAAAAAAACGTATATAATGAAAAGTTTTGAAATATTTATCTTTTTATATTACGTTTACGTGACAATAGACAGCAAAAATAGCCATAGATGTGTATTTTATTTTGGACATTTAATTTGATTAAAAAAAAACGTCCCGCCAAAATCAGGACGTCTGGCAAGGCTGTTTAAACCTATCATGTTTTAAAGATCCAAAAATACTAGACCATTCATTGACTTGCCTGGCTAGCTGTCGTCCCCGAGTGATTTGAACCGATTCCCCAAAGTCAGTGGCTGTCTCTGCACTCTTCCGGGAGCATTGCCACCCGAGGAAGCAGTACTCCAGCCGCCCGCACGGGGATTGCCGCTGGCACCCAGCAAGGGGAAGTTGTCATCGTTATGGATGTCCGGAGCGTGTTTCTGTCGAGATTTTTATTTATTTATTTACGAGAGAGTATTTTTATTTACTAACTAACATGCATAAAATAAATATTCATTAACGGTAACGCTTTAGTTGAGGACCCCAGAAATTTAGCTAAATTTAAAAATGTAAACTTTTTTTTTAAATTGCCTCAACTAAAGCCAAACCTAATTAACAAAATATTTTACACTCTTAAATAAAGCTACAAATGACATCCAATGCTTAATATTATTATATCTACTGTTGAAGTGAACAAGCCGCTATTACAGTTTCTGCATATTATTGTATTATTTAAGTAAAATTGTATTTTGACAAGACAAGTGTTCCAATATTTATTTATGATATCAATATCAATTTATTCAACTTGAAGCCAAAGAAGCTCAGGTCTATTTTGCACTTGGCTTTCTTCTAATATTCTATGTTTGAGCAGTTTTTCAAATGAATAGAATAGAAGACAGTGTTCAGCCTCGACTTACGGCCTGATTGCGTCGCAGGGGCTCGGGTCGTTGTCCCGAGGGCGCGATGTACACCGATGACTTAGTTACAACTGGCGGCGGTGCCACTACCTGAACCTCCTCCTCTGCCTGGAAGTTGACATAGGAATTTTACTAAAATACAAAGAGTACACAGAAATAGGTCTTAATCCCTAGATGAGCCATACTTCTAAAGCTCCGCAAATGTTAAATTGCTTATATGTTAAATATATAAATAAGCTTAATTAAATATATGCTGTTGTTAAATCAAATATCTCTAGATAATAATAAAAGTAAGAATCATTACAAAATCTTAAAACTTAATAATTAATTTGACCTTGAAATATAGCGGTCTGTGGGACCATGTGTCCATGAAAGTGTGGTAAAAAAGAACGTCCACAGTTAAAGGTTAAAGTATCCATGAGTAAATACAATTGCCCACGCTAGCGGTCACTTTAAACCCACCATAAGTGTAAGTTTTGCAATTTACTCCATTAGAAAAAAACCAACAAACCGGTTTATTATTCCAAGGTCCAGAGTTCTTGGTGCAGTCTTGAATAGAGTCCTCTTGTATGACATCGCCGGCAATCTGGCCCTGATTGGCACCAGCGCCTTGTAACACTTGAATTTTCAGACCCGAGTAGTCTTTAACCGGTTCCTCATAGTCCTTCCATTCTTCCTCCTCCTTGAATCAATTTTTATATTATTCTTAGCGTATTTATACAACTACTTGGTCGGCATTATAGTGATAAATAGAGGTCTCTAATTTGATTCCCGGTTAAGCAATTATTTATTATTATTGATTAATCAGGTAAACACGAGTTGGCGAGTTCCCTGTGATTACTTCTCGTCATATGCCTCTCTGAAATCTCATAGATTCCGACCGAGAGCCAGAAAGGCAATAGACTTTATTTTGATTTTGAAATCAAAAATGTTTGAATTCATGACCCCTCTTTATTAATTTAAAATGAAAATAAGACACTAACTAAATAGTTTTATTGTACTATGACCAATACTAAAATGAATATATATATATATATAGATAAAATTCTAAGCATCTGTTATCGGACCTAAATAAATAGTGTTCATGAATAACCTAACACAAGAGTAAAGATGTCTCAGACCTAAACACTTTGGTTCTATTTTTATTGATATGTAGTGAATTGTTTATTGTTAACCTTTACTTTGCTACTGAGGTGGATTTAATTTCACGTAAACACTAGCGTGGAGGCCTCAGTCCTGTCTCCTCATTCACATATGTGTTTGTATTTAAAAATCTTTAGGGCTTTTAAAGTTTAGTGTTTAATAATTAGTTTCAGTGGATGTATTTAAATAAAGTTAAATATTTTATTTATATATAATTAACTATCATTTCAAAGTCTAGAAAACACTTAGCATTTTTTTGGAAAAACTCACATAAGATCATAAATCAGTAAGAATAAATAAAATCATTTTAAAAAGTCAACAAATTAACTAATTAGTGTAATTGAAAAATTTTATTTTCTCAAAGCCTGAGAGGGCTCCCACGTCAGTAGTAAAAAGTTAATTTTAATGAAATAAATGAGTATATTAAGTAGGTTCTATCATATGGAGAGAAGCCTGAAGAAATAGATTTGTGAGAGAGTGGATGGACAGTTGGCAGGGGTTGCACTGACGAGTTTCTTGTGGTATTCTTCTTCTTACCCTTAGGTATACAATAGGATGCCAATGCCCCTATACAGCAGCTATTCTTCTACATCATAGTAGATTCATATTTATTATTATGACATTAGTATGTAAGTGGACAATGTCAGTATACAGCAGCTAAATCAAATTGATAATTATTGAATTAATAAATTTATTTCATTTGTATTTGTATTGACGAGTAAAAGCGCTCTATTGGAGCCCATTTACTAAAAGTAAATAAATAAAAAATAATAATAATAAAGAAATCATTGTAGAGTCTAACGATGAGCAAGTGCACGCCTTTAGTGCCTATGCTAATAATCGATTTTCATTTATTCATTCATTGTTCACCTGATCAATGGAGTATGTACATGTATAGTATGCAGAAAAGTAATGTATATGAAAGAGGGGGAAATGGTATGTAAAGAGAGGAGGCATTGTCGTTCAATGGTCTGCCTATGACATGTCAATTCTTAAAATTCATTTGTTTGATATCTATACTAATATAATAAAGAGGAAACATTTGATTGTTTGTATGTATTGAATAGGCTCCGAAACTACTGGACCGATTTGAAAAATTCTTTTACCAGTAGAATCGTAAATTATCCCTGATGGACATAGGCTATAGAATATTTTCAGAAACGCTAGGTGTCCATATGAAAACTTCAATAATGTAACCCAGTGTGAAAAAAATTTCATTATATTGCGTACGCTGCGGAAATTATTCATAATAGAGCAAAGTGATGTACTACAGTTTTATAGAGGACATCAATATCTACAAATTACAGTTATGTCTCAATAACATGTTAAAATTTAAACTTCATAGTACTTTATATCTTCATTACTACGCGAACGAAGTCGCTGACAACAGCTGGTATTAAATAAAAGATTAGAATAGCGTATAGAGTCATTTTTGTAATATCAATTTATGTATATAATATATGTATGTATATACAATACAAGTGTACAAATGTAAGTCTTAGGAGTTATGAAAAAAATAACCACTCTATTTTACGTAAATAGTTTAGATGTCGTTAAAAGGCTTCTTAATGACCAATGAAGTTTATTTAAGGCAATATGGTTTATCAGTTATCAAACGAGTGACTTTGAAATCCGCTCTGTGCTAACATAATGTGTACTCACGGTTCCTCGTCCTGGCTCAACTCCTTCCTGGACAGGCCGATCCTTCTTCGGCCGGACTTCTGACTTCTGTTGCTTTGTATCCTCCAACTTTTTCGCTAACTCATCAGCAGTCGCGAATTTTTTCACCGATTTCGACTTTTTCCGGTCTTTTTTTGCGAAGAAATCATCTAAATCAGCCATTGTTGAACGGAAATTTTTGCAGTCACGTTTGTTTTGCTTTAAATTTGGATAACACGGCAATATTAGAATAAATTGAATAAAAGAAAGGGGGGCCAAATGCATGTGCCCCCAACGAATCTTGTGGCAAGCGTGGCGACCATAGACAGGGACAGTAACGTAATTTTTCTTTAGCTATTTAATGTTAGTTTTGACGTTACCATAACTTTTACAAAAGCAAAGGGATTATTAATGCAGCTTTAATATATGTTTGTTTTATGGTAATAAAGAATGTACAGCGAAATATATAATACAACGTTTATAATTCTAATGTTATTGTTAACATTTTTGTTTCATTCTGTTATATTTATAACAATAAATCTGTAAAATCAAGCTTTTTATTTCGTTTAGAAATTAATAAAGAAATAGAGTTAATTAAACTGTATTAATAAATTATGACAAAATTATAGCTGTATTATGTTTGTAAATTATCTATTAATACTTATAAAAAGTAATAAATTGCATTTCTTTCTAACTTCAGATTGGATAATGAAAGGTGCATTTCAGAACGCAACATTTTCTGAACTCGCAGCAAACTTCGCAGCCCTCTTCCTTTCAAAAATTGACTAAACAAAATGTCTAAGAGAGGTTCGTAGAATTCTAAAATATCGGTTTTAATCACGCGTTGTTCTGATTAATATTGTTAAAAAACCTGTAGTAATGGCCTGTGATACATTAATTCATTCAGTGAAAGGACTATTTATTAGTTACAAGATATTATTGGCGTTCATGTGTTAGTGATTTGTGATGGTTATTAAAAATGAGGTTTTCTCTGTTTTAAGGACGTGGAGGTTCCGCAGGAGCGAAGTTCCGCATCTCACTGGGTTTACCAGTGGGAGCCGTCATCAATTGTGCAGACAATACAGGTAAATAGTATTTTCTATACTATAACCTACGAAATCAAAGTATGAACACAATATGATGATAAACTTCTTGAAATATATTTTGATTATAATGATATTATCCTTGGCTGTGTCTGATTGTGTTCTTTACAATACATTTTAAACAATTTTTGTTTACAAAATATACATAACCTCAATTTTTTTTACAAAAATATGAATAGAAACTAACAAATATATACTCCAAAATTAACTCACCTTTAAAAGCATCTCTAGAACTAATAATTTGTACAATATTTCTGCTTTTATTTACAACGTATATGCTTTAATTTCAGGGGCCAAGAACCTGTACGTGATTGCTGTACAAGGTATCAAGGGACGTCTTAACAGACTTCCAGCTGCTGGTTCTGGTGACATGATTGTCGCTACTGTAAAGAAGGGCAAACCTGAACTAAGGAAAAAGGTTTGTGAAATTAATACAACCTCAACGTTGATTGCTTTATAGCATTGTTTCTCAAGCGGGGAGTCGAGTTTGTTTTTAAAGGGGGTCGCAGTCTGTTGTAACAGTAAATACGGACTACATATAGGTACAAAAGATTCGTTGAATTCGATGAATTTTAGTGTAGTGCTATAAAACTAAATATTAAGATGTAATGTGTGTTTACTTAACTTTTTGGCTATTCTAGTCTCAAGAATGATGACTGTAAAACTTTGGAAAGGTCCAATTATAACATTAAAAAACTAGTGACATAATTGTAAGTCAAATGCAGTGATGATATGCCATGGTTTCGCTTTTTATTCATCTGACATTAATGTTTGATGATATTCCTTGGCTGACTGAGCATACTGTGAATAGAATTGGACCAGCATTGGCTGACTATTGTTTGGTATGACATAAATTCACAATCGACTTGGTATTAGTTGTCAGACGTCTGGTCCGAGTTTCCCCAAGTACAATGATTCTAAAAATTTTTCTCTTTATACTGTGAACACAGACAATTTGATTCAAATTAGTAGTGGAGCCTATTTATATTGTACAGGTTATGATTGGAAAGTTTTTTTTATGATTTCTTCTTGATAGCTGGTAGAAAATGCCTTTAGACATTAAGTTTGCCGATTTGAAAATTTTACAGATAAAGAATTTTTTTATTATTATACCTTTCCAAAATCTCTGTATATTCTGACCATGCATAAGAGCTAGAACGGTATATGTGAAATATAGATTTTCAGTATTGATTTATTAGCTCAATATGGTGTTAGTATTTTCAAATGTAACAATTGTTCTTCGTGCCTTTGGACTGCTCTTCAGTTCTTAATTCATATATGGTTAAAAACAATGAACTTAATATTGATTTCAGGTAATGCCCGCAGTAGTGATCAGGCAGCGAAAGCCTTTCCGAAGGCGGGACGGTACATTCATATATTTTGAAGACAATGCAGGCGTTATAGTCAACAATAAGGGTGAAATGAAGGGGTCTGCGATAACTGGACCTGTCGCTAAGGAATGTGCAGACTTATGGCCCCGTATCGCATCGAACGCTAGCTCCATCGCTTAATGTTTAAACCTCACAAAATAAACAAAAAAAAATACATTTTTTGTTGTTTTTTTTTAACACTAGGTTTACGGACGTTTTCTATATACCTACTTCTACTAAAACGCGTCAATTTGACGCATATCGTAGAGATAGGTATAACACATAGACAAGTTCAGTAATTCAACACTTTTAAAGAAAATAGACTTCAATTTATATTTACCTCGATCAATGAGTAAAAGTCATACAAAGAGAAAATAAAAATTTAAACAGTTTTTGGTAATTCTCTGATAAAAGCAAAGTGCGTCAAATTGACGCGTCCCGTAAACCTAGTGTTAAGTATAAATTGCTATATTTAGATCCGTATTCAGAAATTATACTCAAGTATGGATCCAAAGTCGAGTTCAAAAGTTGTCGCTCGGCTGTGGGGAACGAAACCGGCCAATCAAACGCTTGAAAAGTTGTTGGCGTGATTTTTGACCAATGAATGTTCAATTGTGACTGTTTACTATCACCTAGCTGTCATTACGTTTAGTAAATAGTTAATACTGCATAAAATGGAATAAAATACAGTGACCACAGATCAATCTGAATACAGGCCTTAGTCTCTCAATTTGATGTCTTAAGGAGAATCAAGAACTCCAGAAGATTAGGAATATTGCATCACTGGCCCATAGAGTTGCGAAATCAGAATAACCATTATCAAGCTTTTATAGTAAAGAATAAAACTCAAAATTTAAAAGAACTTTTTTTAATAGTAAATCTCTAAAGAATAAAAAAATCGTTATAAATTAAAGAAATATATCAATTAAGTACTATTAGGTTGACAGGACAGAACCGTCATTTTTCTAAAGCAAATGCGCGGGAAAATTACTCATTTCCGCACGCTATACTAGCAAAGCCTCCTAAACATATGCAAATGCATTGAAAATGCGTTTTTCACGACATAACCAGTATCCGTATAGACAAAAACTAATAGGCGATCTCGACTCACCTCAACTAATATAATCCTTATAAATTATCTAATTCACTACTACTTCCACCATGCTGCCATTTTTTATAACATTACCAAAATAAACATACCTTATTATGATTCTTTCATACGATAAAAATACACGACTTCAACATAATATCTGCATTAAATACACTTATAAATAGAAAAAGAATATAATTAACAATATAAATAGAACGCAGCGAAAAACCGCCAACTTTGACATTATACTTTTTAAATTTAACAAGGCAACGGAGAGCCGCCATTTTTTCTTTTAATTCAAGGACTCCTAAAGGCAGTGGAAATGTCCTTGAAAACCTCGGGTTATGGTCGTCGAAAATACGTCTCGTCGACCCGTTTAGCCAGAGCCACCAGGCTTTCGTGGTTGCGTACAATTTCAGCCAAACGTCGACAAGGCAGCCTGGTAGTGATAATCGTGAACACGTGTCCAAACACCAATGCATCCAATTCTGTCGGTCTGCAAAGAAAAAATATTATTTATTCACTTTAGTAAATGAGCTCCAATAGAGCGCTTGTACTCGTCAAAAAATTAATTATATTGGTAATAATAAACATTACTCTACTTTCTAAATACTACACTGTAAATACATTTAAACCTTATTTATTTATTATATATATAAGAATACATAGTAAACGAGTAAGAAGAAGCGATCTCTTTCAGGCAACCAACTCTGAGATATAGAGCAATGCAGATAAGAAATAGCGGCAGGTACAAATAGATTAATAAGATAACCTTAAAGGAAATATAACGAATAAATTACTCTACTAAACTATTTTAAAAACTAAAATTGATACAATTACAGTAATTCCCCGCTTTACGCGACCCCGTTATGCGCGGTTTCACTATAACACGAAATTCAAATTTATTATTAAATTACGCGAAAGAGTGCGTATAAACATAATGTAGTCATCAACTTCTCTATGGTCGTGGGAATTTCAGTTAACGCGATTTTTTCCGGAACGTACCCCTCGCGTAAATCGAAGCATTACTGTACACAAATTAGAAATAAACTGCTTCAATATTCATTATAGAAAATAAAAACCAAAATTACCTTTAGAATACGAGTTTAAATATAAACCGTAACTATTTCAAAAATAGAACAAAAAAAAGAATTTTCTCAATAAATAAATTTATTTGTACTGTAAAATATAACCCGAACAATTTGGAAAGCAAACTTAGATACGCCACTATCCCCCTCTCGCTCTTTCAACAACGGGCGAACGGAAATCAATCCAAGTCGGCGTAGAAGACAGCCTTTCCGGTGCCTCTTTTAAACAAATTATCAAACAGTAAATTCTTATCTAAAACTTTCAGCGTCGGGTGCTTTCGTGTCGTAAAATCTGAAATACCGTCTTTAGATTACTAACTTTGTGATAATGTTACCAGGCAAAGTTAAATGCTATTGTAAAAACAATTATAACACTACTAAAAGAAAACTAAAACTGTCGAAAACCCAGTGTTGCCATTTTAAAATTTTTGTAGTGTTACACTATGAAAAATCTAGCAGCCAACACGTGACTGCCTCAAGACCTTCAAACTGTCATTTTCTAAACCAGCGGTTCTCAAACCTCAAAAAGCCTCAATATAATTATAAAAAACTGATTTATATGTATTTATGAATAATCATATTGCAATGTAATATTTAGTTGGAATATTTAGATGTAACCTTATAGTCTCCCTTTGGTAGGTATTTTTTGCAGTATTTTAGCCCTAGGGTTCCGCGGAACACACTTTGAGAATGGCTGTTCTAAACTACAAACAAAATTCCGCAACTATACTAATCATAGTTACGGCAAAACTCGTACATACGATGCTGGCACATTAGAAAAAAAAATTAAAACAAAACCTGAATATATTTTAGCAAAATTATTAGACAATAATAACTCTTCATCTTTACGCATTATTAAGACATTATTCGCATCTTTATCCGATGTGTTACTATAAACAAAACAAAATAATATTAATCAATAATCCGTTTCTAATCCGATCTAAATTAAATTGTTATCAGAGAACTAGAATAAAAATCAAATTATACTTAACAATACAATAATATACAACAACTGTAATAGCGGCTTGTTCACTTCAACAATAGATATAATATTAAGTACAGTCTAATCTTCAAATGGATACAGATTGAACTTTGAATTGGAAAAAAACAATCATTAGAAAGGGATAACTATATTCTTATAGTGTCGAAGTTGAGGCATGTGTGAAAGGGATGCAGATATCTCTTTCTATCGCTTATATACCTACAAAAACTGTATCCATTTGAAAATAGCCACGTGTCATTATCTTTCAAAGATTATCATTTGAAATGCTATACCACCTTTATATAGCCTTTCAACTTCAATACTAATAATTAAATAGTTTCCAAAACTAAAAAAACACGCGCGCTAGCTTTATCTCTTTTACTCCACTACACAGGATCTATAAAAGAATTTATAAATCCTGGCGGTCCTAATAAGGATAATGGGAAACTGTCATTAAATTATTGCATTGTCATCGATCCTTAATACGTATGCAAAGATTCAAATTAATCAGACTTCTGGAAATTGGTGAAAATTATGCTCAAAGATTCCGTTACATACATACATACAACCCAAGCTAATAAAAGCGTGTTAATAAAAATAATGATCAACAACTAATAACCTGGAACTCTTCACAGACTCACTGGACACTTTATTACCCAGCTCGGTTATTTCACCGAGAAATTTATTACCAACAACTCCGTCACTATCAAGAAACACCTCCTCCTCAGCATCATCGATAACTTGTACCAGATCCTCATTAACACTCTCTATGGTCTTACCAAAGACTACCTCGTCTATGGTATTCAAATCGTTACGTTCCACATTCAAAAATCCAACATTGTCGTGTATAACTTCGAAATCGTTGAGCGTTTTATCGACATTCTTATCAATAAAATCGCATCCCTTATTAATAATCTCATCCGTAATCTCTTTCACTATTTCCGTCTTTATCAAGTTGTTGTAGAGATGCATTTTAAGCGGATTATATTCGCACGTGACGAAATCCTTATTATTCGAAATTAATTTTATTTGCTTCGACGAGAACGGCTTGTAACCTGAACACAATTGTATAAAATGTATAAAAGATTCCCTATACATAACTCTTTACTGCTTTTAAATTGAAGTTCGGATTTGTTGCCCGACTAGTTTAGCGACTGAGTGTACTAACATCTACCCTACTGTATCAAGAGTACTGGGTCATCCATATATTACGTCACACGTTAAGAGGGGGGAGGGTATGACAAGAGGCGGGGAGGGGTTCTATATTTCGTGACGTCACATTTCAAAATACAATATATCCAAGTATTAAAACATTATTTTATTAATTTTCATACCTATGTTGGATTTTATTGAAATAATAACTTAAACGGAAAAGAAATTTAATAATTTCTAGGTGTAAAATTGTAAAGGATGTGACGTCACACTAGGTTGGTCTCACAAATGCGACCAGCTATGACAAGGACGGGGGAGGGGGTCAAAAAATCATGTAATTCGTGTGACGTAATTTATAGCTGACCTCGAATCAGCTAATACACGTACACACCAGCTTGAGGAGCCATTAAAGCCAATAAATACATTCGTCCACAATGTGTCTTCGGTTGGAAATTAATAATACAATACGAGAAAGAACTAACCAAAGCCGTCCTTGACAAAAATATCATCCGCGTTCGTAATACCTAACTTGGACCGCTTGAGTCGATTATTCATGGCGGACATTTTTTCGGGCGTCAAAAATTGATACGAAAATATATTATTCGCTTGAGCGATCAAATATTGTTCTTGTTGCTGCAAAAAGAATTATTAAAATAACTCAAAAACAACTGACCATCGAACGTAAATGAAGGTAGTTCTAATAAAAAATAATTATATGCTCCAAAATATTCCTAAACAGACGTGGCATATGACATACCTTAAATTGGTCAAATCAACAACAGAAGCAAAATACATACACGACCATAATTCTATCTAGTGTTTAAAATTTTGATCATGTACAAACGACAATCTTCAAATGGATACAGATTAGACTTTGGACTGGAAGAAACAATCATTAGAAGGGGATAACTCGTCGTATCGTGTCGAAGTTGAATCATGTGTGAAAGGGATGCAAATATCTCCTTTGCCGTTCACGACATCGCGATCGTTTCTATTTCTATCGCTTATATACCTACAAAAACTGTATCCATTTTAAATTCACCATGTGTACAATTAGAAAGCAAAATAAAATAATAACCGTCAATTCCATTCCAGTATATTTAGAAATTCTAATGACATGCCGCAAAAGCACCATGGTCATGGGTTTTATGAACAAATGAGCCTTGGGTCCCTTCGCCGAGAGTAACGCGCGCATATGACCATAGACTAACGCGTCTAGAGGTGTTGCTCTACGAAAAAATGATTTTTTTATTATAAAGTATTTCTACTACTAAAATAATTCCTTTTATATCCAGTCTGCATTCGTTACAGCCACCTATCTAATCTCTCATAGGAGGACCTAGACCCTCTGAACGTTTTACAACAGCTTTGAAAATGTCCTTATCCATGGGCGGAGCCAGCCCTGGGCTCGAAGTGGGGCAGCAGTCTAAAATAACATGTAACTAGCAAACTATACCAGCGGTCTCACCCTGGTTAATTTTTTCATACAAAAAGATTACACCAACACCCTATAGCACCCTGTATCTGTATTTTTTGTGTCGACTGACGACTGTCAAGTGTAAACTTTTCTACGGATATTAAGTATTGTAGTTAGTACCTAGATAATTAAGGTTTTTAGGTTTGATTAGGTACCTTACAGGTCAAAGCCAAGCGCCCCACAGTAACTACGCTCATGTTCTTATCATACCGATGTAATGAGAATACTACGACTAATATTTTATTAACAGCAGTACACTGGTCATCGGTATATCCACAGTGTCTGCTGTGTAGCTCCCAAAAGTCCATACATTTCGGTATCCGTGTGCAAAAATGTCTTATACTCACTTTCCAAAGAAGAACTCCTTATCGCCAAGTATTTGACTTAAAGTTTCGCAGCATTGCTCGAC
The DNA here is from genome assembly GCA_028551675.1 of Tineola bisselliella. Classification (NCBI taxonomy): domain Eukaryota; kingdom Metazoa; phylum Arthropoda; class Insecta; order Lepidoptera; family Tineidae; genus Tineola; species Tineola bisselliella. The sequence continues at coordinate 10,221 of JAPWLS010000871.1, read as the reverse complement.
CTGGAATCATATGAGACTCCGGTTGTCAGCATGCCTAGTACACTTTCCATTGCTTGCTTGAGCTAACTTACAAACATCAAGCAGCAATGTAAATTGAATACTTACATCACACATAACTTGATCCATAGTCTTATTGTGCCAGTTTAAAGCCTTCAAACGCTTTATAACGGCATTCCTCTTTGACCTAGTCTGTATCCAGCCTAATGGCCAAGCGTACACAGACGAGTTCCTCACTTTTGTCACATTATGGAATGTCGCCTCGTCTATCCAAGACACGTATAACTGAAAAAAGTGAAAAAATATTAGGCAATAAATTTTTAGTAGCCTGGCATATTACCACACTCCACCTGATGTGAGTGCGGTCATTGAGCAGAGGCAACTGTTACCACTATGCCGGCTTAAAGACACAAATGTGCTCCATCCAGTTAGATAGACACTTATTCTATTTGACTACTTCCAAGCTAATTTCAAAGTGCATCTTACCTCAGCATTGATCAATACGTTTGTGATCATGCTCATGTAAGCTCTCATATCAGCCTTCTCGGTTTGAGACAGCTCCGAACACAAAGAAATCCTCTTGTTTGCCACGAACTGAACAATCGGTTCTAATTCCGACACAACAAAAGCCCCACATTTTATGAATGGCACTCTGCCTGATGGTGACATAAACTCAGCGTTCCATCGCATCTCTACTTCGAATGGTAGATTACACATCTGGAAGTATATTCACTCTATATAAAACAACTTTTATAGTGCATATAAAGTGGCTACATTGCGGTTTAATATATTTTATTCACTCAAAAATAATTACAAAAAAAAAACACTTAACCCTTAACTGTGGACATTAATTTTTTATCATTTTTTCATGGACATGTGGTCCCACAGACCGCTATATTTTAAGGTCAAATTAATTACTTTTATTACTATCTAGATATATTAGATTTAAAGACTTAGTACATATTTAATCAAACTTATTATATGTATATTTTAAGTAATTTAACATTTGAAGACATGCTTTGTCATGAATAAACATGCAAATTACAAATTGCGAGTGGTCTGTGAGACCTCACCATAGTTAAAGGTTAATTGAGATATATAAAATTTATAAACACAAATATACATAAATAAATAAATAAATTCTTTATTGCAAAAAAAAAAAAAAAAAAAACAGTAATATTTGTTTATACATAGGCGAGCTTAATGCCATCGGCATTATCTACCAGCTAACCTTTGTCGATGTGAGCGGTGATATTTGGTGCAATGAAAAGAAAATAACTAAATATACACAATACATACATTACATAACATAATAATATATACATACATATTATTTACATAGTATTAAATACATACATATTTATCAAGAAAGGTTATAAGTGAATTAAATAAATAATAGAATTAAGAGATATTTTGTTTTATACTAAAATGTTTGTTCAGAAGATTTTTAAAAATGTGAATCGATGGAGCCTGTCTGATGCTGAGTGGTAGCATGTTCCATTGGCGGGCTGCAGATATGGTGTAGGAGTTTGAATACCGGCTCGTAGCATGTGCCGGTCTTTTAAGTTGGTTGTTATGAGTAGAACATACATAGACATAAATATTTAGATTATGCAGACAATATGTACAATCAGAGGCGGCTCGTCCTAAAAAGCGCTGGTGCAGTGCACTCCCACGAAAATTACAGAACTTATATTACAGCGGCGTAGATATAGGTAATATAATATACTATTGTATAGGCATAGTAGAATTGAATGAATGTAGTGTAAGGATAGTATGTATTATGAAGAAATATAGATTACTTCTGTAATTTTCGTGGGAGTGCACCGCACCAGTGCTCTTTAGGACGAGCCGCCTCTGTGTACAATAGTAGTAGAAGACACTTCACATGCTTTTCAATTCACATTTAAATTTTGGGTAACGCTTTTTAGACCCCAAGAATTGCTAAATGAAAAAATGTAAAATCTCTTTTTTCTAAACTGTGCTAAGCTGTAAATCATTGTAGATCCTTGAATTCACAAATTACGCTTAACTTAAGATACTGCATATCTTATACTATATTTAGATAAGCATTTGCTGAAATATCAATAAGAAAATACATTGTATTGCAAGAAGGGCTTGGCTTTAGTTGAGGACCCCAAAACTGTACGAATAACGAAAAGGTTAGGTTAGTAGACGGCCGTCATAGCCCGTTATAAACTTGTCTTTTTTTTTAAATGGCACAATTTAGAAACAAAATAAGTTACATTTTCACATTTAGTAACCACAAGAAGCTATAACTGAAACTTAATTACAATATATCTCAAAATGAGATTTTTCTAGATGCAGTATTGGTTTTACTTATCAGAGTAATCCTATAAGAGCAGCTCATGTAATCCTAGCTAGATAATAATAATAAATAACAATTAAAAAAAAGTCTTTCAAGTTGTACCTTAAGAAACGCCTGTACTGCCAAACAGCTAGCATTGTCAGGTAATAGAATTTGTTCCACTTCATAAGGCTGGAATAACTTCACATTATCCGGCCACGGCTCTTGAGCTGCAGACATATTTTTAAAATTCTCAAATATTTAAATTTCAAATTACTATAAATTAAAACTTATAGGAAGAATAAACAGAAGTCGGATTATTTGGATATCTCCTTCAGATTTCATAATCTTTAACGTATCAACGTAAAATTATGTAGGGCTCCATTTTGTGTTTTTAAAAAACAAATGAATGCATCTATAATTAAACGATTGTGTCATTCATAAAACTATCATAGTAACTTTAGTAATAAAAATCAAATTATGTAACCTATTTTAACACATGAAATAAACACTTTTATATACATACCGCTCATTGCGGCCTTCATATAATCTTTCAGAGATTCTGTAGCCATATTATTCTAATAATATCACTGTTAAAATACGTAAAATTCGTATTTTTAAAAACTGCAGATCAATATTCAAACCATTCCAAAATGCTGTTTATGACAGTTCAGTATTTGTTCGAAAATTAAGTATTGCCAAGAAATAAAATCAAATAATTCATATGTTTATGTATTTATCAGTAGACTACATACATAAATCTTAAAATTCAAACCTGCATCTTGAAAGTTACCTGATTGTATTTGTTTCGTAATATCTATCCCCACACAAACAACATTGTTGTTGAGAATATTAATCCCAAATGCATATTCTTCATCATCAAAATCAAATGGTTTTTCCAAAAATTCATTTTTTTCAGCATTTAATGAAATATTGGATTTTGACCGTATTAAATCATAATATTTATTAAAAATTGATGCCCTACAGTTTGGCGACGATGATCTTGAATATCTTTCAGGAGTATGAAATGTAGAATCCGAAGAATTATTGCGTGATAATTTATATCTTGAAGCACTGCTGTCTAAATTAGTAGCACTCATTTTAATTTAATACAATATAAAATTTAATTATATTACAACAAAGCAATGAAATAAAAATTACTGACAATTGTGACTTTTGAATTTTGATGTAAAAATGTAGGTTGTGTTTTTTTAGGAAGTTCATCAATAGAAATAATTAAGTTGAACGTATCCGCTGATACGGACGCTCATAAAATGGCGTTTGTCATTTGTCAAATTCGCGTTTGACAAGTGTCGCTTGGGTTCGCATTTTCATGTTTATCATAAAAACTATTTTAAAAAATCTATTAATTATCTTCATAAAGCGTACTTATAATGGCTGACGTGTTGGACATTGTGAATTCTGAGGAATTTGAGGTAGACGAAGATGGAGAACGTACGTATCAGTCAATCATTCGCTTGTTTGTTTTTTTACAAATATTACGTTTTATCTAATACAAAAACATTAAAACTGTATAGATTTACTAATTATATATATGTACATTACAATATACTTATTTTACTAACAACATCATAGATAATTATCCCGTTTGGAAATGTATAAAATTTGAGGTTATGTGAAATTATTTTTTCGTAGGCATCGCTCGTTTAAAGGAGAAAGCGCACAAACGTAAGGGACGTGGCTTCGGTGCTGAAACAGGACGTTCTGATAGATATCACCAAGGAAGGTTAGTAGATATTTTCATCATATAACTGCAAAGGTTACAATACAAAAAGTATCATTCATCAATCATTGTAAATACTTATAATATGTAACTTAATTAGACATAACGGATGTACTTAAACGCTAGTCCAATGACGAGGTAACTCATCACCGGTAGGCAAAGTATTAAATAAACTATTTTCTGTTCAACCAACTGTTATTTGTTTTAACAATTTCATGTCTAATTTCAGATATGACAGTTTGGCTCATGATGGTGATAGTAACACACCAGGCCCGCAGCGGTCTGTCGAAGGTTGGATCCTGTTTGTTAGTAATGTCCATGAAGAGGCTCAGGAAGATGATATTCAGGTAAATTTTTAAATTGTAATGTAACTAATTGTCTTCTTCTCTTATTATTAATGAACTCAGATATCTGATGAAGACATTTCTGCCAACATTTTCTGATTAGATTCTGTTGAGTATTTGGGCAACAAGAAATTTTAATGTTTTAATCGTGTCAAAAATATCTTTAAATTTCATTAATAATTAAAAATTATTCTAGCTAAATATACAAACACATTGAGATATGACCTCGGAAGTTGTTCAGAATCATCCCTTGTAACTAGTTTTATAAGTAATTAATTAATTAATTAACTGTCTGTTTGGTGTTATTGTATTTTCAGAATCAATTCTCCGAGTATGGTGACATAAAGAACATACATCTCAATTTAGATAGACGGACCGGTTTCCTCAAGGGATATGCGCTTATTGAATATGAAACTTATATACAGGCTGAGGTAAAATCTATATTAACATGTTGACAGACACTTGTGTCTATAGCCATCTAAAACGAAACGGTCATGTTTGGACACTGCGGCTATAACAAGTAGAAGCCTAGTGTAAAACATGACAATTTTTTAGGTTGAATTTGCGAAGGGAGTAGTGCGATCGTGTTTTCTCTTGAATTGTGTTGAATTTTCGGACTTCACTTGTTTCTACTCAATGAGTCAATGAGTTAAGTGAATGACTCTGAAAACATTAACAGAATTGTCTTCATTACACATCTGACGTCTTTAACACTAGATGATCAGCTTAAATGTACCTATTTCTACCAAAACCAAAAAAGTATATATTTGTTACAAATATATATAAAATTCATAAAACTAATTCTTCTGTTATAAATTAAAGAAGATTAGAAGAATTAAAGAAAATGTTAGAAGAATTAAAGAAAATGTTACATGCAGTAGGAATTGTAATTTGATCTTGCAAGACCGGTCATTTTGACTGGTCTGGTAAATCTAGTGTTAATAAGAGAAGAATAATAAATGAAAAATAAACTGTGATCCAAGACTATAGCAATGACAGCATAATATAATAGCACAAAATAACATGCTATTTAACACCATTGGCATAATCTACCAACTAATCTTTGTGACTTAGAAGGGAAGCGCTAATTTAATTTTTAAACTTTTCAGAATGCTCTCGACAAACTGAATGGAGCTAATATTCTCGGACAGAAAATTTCAGTTGATTGGTGCTTCGTCAAAGGACCGACCAAACACTCACATAAAAGGCGATAGAGTTAATTCTAAGGCTCTCTAACTCCGGAAGCCAATTGGGACTTGAAACATGAATGGTGGTTTCCAGAGGCTTCTGTGGATAGTTGGCCTTATTTATTTTGTGACGATTTACTGTATATATTAAGACTAAAAATATCTATAATTAAAAACTACAGCAATGTCCTAATGTAAAAGTCAATTGGGAGGTAGTTGTAAAGTCTTATTTCAATTGTTAAAAGGCATATTCTTAATAGACTTTTCGTAACATTAGGACTGCTAGTACTTTCACATATACCCATCTTGTGTTAAATAGTGCCTACACTAGAAGTCATGTCTGTAGTGGATAGCTCTTATGGCTTATAGGGAGGATATCCAATGTGCAGTCTTTTTTAATTTCCAAATTTAAATTCGTTCGATATTTAAAACAAATAAATTGGCGGCAAATTTGTAACTTGACAGTTTAAAACTTTACTGCGAAATGATACCAGACTTGAATGGAATTATAATAAACTTTTGTCTTTAATGATTGTTTTATTTTTATGTGTTGACCACCAGCCATTTTGACTCGTTTGTACAGTTGACAATCTTCAAATGGATACAGATTAGACTTTGGACTGAAAGAAATAACCATTAGAAAGGGATAATTATATTCTTATAGTTTCAAAGTTGAGACACGTGTGAAAGGGATGTAGATATATCCTTTGCCGTTCACAACACTGCGATCATTTCTCTTTCTATCGCTTATATACCTACAAAAACTGTATCCATTTGAAATTGACCGTTTGGATGAATTAAAAAGCAATTATTCCTATTGTATATATTTATTTGGTTTCCATCACAAATATATTTGGAAGTCGATATACTACTCTCAAAGACATACACACCGCTCATAATTTAATTAAACATTCACACACTACTTACGAATCTAATTTAAAAAAAAAACAACTAACTAGGCGAAATAATAATAATAATACACGTTCATAAACAAAGTCACACAAACATACTGTCGGCGAACTTAAAAAAAGATACTTTTAAAAGCTAGAAATTCATTTTTTCACTTTCTTTGAGGATCGGGGTTGAATTTAAAACCGTTTTGGTTGCGTCAACGCCATTTGGCGTATGCTAAATGTGGATAGGCCCAGTCCTATGGCTGCGAGCGCGAAGGCCGACCTGGACATCATCTTCTCACGGCTTGCAGGCTGAAACAGAAAACAATTGAGATTATTTTAAAACATTCTAATTGTCATTAATATTTTATTGAAGTAGCAACACAATTATTTTTGTCTATGGTGTAGTGTGTAAAGCAGTGTTTCCCAACGTAGAGCCAATTTGATTGTTAAGGGAGCCATTTAAATGCAATTCTAGATTTCAATGCTAAATTACACGAAAAAAGCAAATTCTTAAATAACTATTAGGTATAATTTCGCTTGACGAGACTAAAATATCAACTGGATGTTTGGTTACATAAGGGGGCATAAGAATTTTAGAAAGACTAAGGTGGGGCATGGCACAAGAAAGATAGGGGTTTCTGTTTAAGAAGGGTCGACAAGTGTTATGTATTATTGTAATTAAAGAATATTTGATATGAAGATTTGAATTTCACTGCCAACCTTATCCAACATATTAACACTAGGTTTACGGAACGCGTCAATTTGACGCATTTTGACTTTTATCAGAGAATTACCAAAAACTGTTTAAATTTTTATTTTATATCTTTGTATGACTTTTATTCATTGATCGAGGGAAATATATATTGAAGTCTATTTTCTTTAAAAGTGTTGAATTACTGAACTTGTCTATGTGGTATACCTATCTCTACGATATGCGTCAAATTGACGCTTTTTAGTAGAAGTAGGTATATAGAAAACCTCCGTAAACCTAGTGTTAATAAAGGCTAGATTTTAATTCGACATTTCGATAGCTTTAAAACCAAAGTGGATGCAGCGAGACTCCTTTTATACTGACAACGCGACTACAGATAAAAATGGTGGTTCTACCAACATAGTAATAAAAACACAATTGTATTGGGGTTAGCGCGAGCAGGAAAAGCGTGTATGTAAAAATCTTATATTCGTCACATTCCCGTGACAAAAAAAGCAAAGGCCGTCACGTGCACTAATAACAACCGAGCGTGGGCATCTCGTCCCGCAAACATTTTCGACGTAGAATTATTTTTACTATAATACAATATAAAAATAAATTGTTTTCCGTTAACAATTACACATACGTTATAGGCTGCATGAATAGCAAACCCTTTGTCTTTAATGATACACAAATGAAAAACAAAACAAAGATGATTGAATACAAAGGGTTTGCTAATCATGCAGCCTATATACAAATTAGACCACAAACTTGCGACTCAAAAGCAGTGGGCTTATCACGAATTTTAGTCTGGCTTTCGAACCGAGTTCGCTTCAAGCGATTTGTATGGAAATTTGAGCAGCGCCACCGCGTGCGGATTTCGAACTACAATATTTTAGATACTTTTTGTTAATTCTCGAACGTCCTCGATCTTTCGTTCATTTGATAGATTGCTGGTGCTCGTTAGTCGTTAGTAAAAATTCATGATCCCGATTGCTAACGGATCCGTTTTACTTGTGACAGCTCGATTCAAAGCCAGACTAAATTCGTGATAAGCCCACAGGATCTGCCACAAGTACGAGAAGAGTAATAGCTCCAGTCTCTGCCTACCCCGAAAAAGACATGTGGAGGTGTGCCAAGAAAATTACACAAAAAGAAAGCACCTAGCAAAGGAATGTTTAACAAATTACTGACAAATTAAACAAACAAACAAACAATGTTAATCGATCTTTCAGACCATACTGTCTCAGGTATGAAAAAGATCACATTGACGTCACAACCATTTCAAATACCGATAACATTTTATCTAGATATTTTAGATTTTCAACAAATATTTGCTTTCGGTGATTTTTTTTTTTTTTTTTTTGAAATTCTAACAGTTTATTAATAGAAAAAAAATTATACTCGTTTGGGGTCAAGATCGATGCAATAATAATTATTACATTAGTCACACAAACGACGACCATAGGACCTTCATACTGTAAAAAGCGAGACGTTCGTGTGAACACTTCCGTTGGCGCAGTGTTTACATGTCATACGGAAGTCTCGGGTTAGATTTCCGGCCGAAGCGACAATTAAAACTCAACATTACCTTCGCTATTTTATACCATGTATTGTCGTACTACCCTATAATTGACATTTCATTTAGTTTATAATAAAAGCGGTCATTGGTATCATATCAGTGTTTCTTAATAAACAAATATATTATCATTGAAATGAAAAGAAAATAGATTATTAGCATAGGCACTAAAGGCGTGCAGTTGCTCACCGTTAGACTCTACAATGACTTCGGAAAGGCGTATGACGAGAAGAATACCACAAGAAACTCGTCAATCACAGCCTGTACATAAAATAATAATAAGAAAAAAATTGAATTTAAAGTTTATTTGAAAAGTAAATAACAATTTATAAATTGGTCTAATATTCATAGCAAATCCTAATTTGCTTTGCTATCGTTAATTTGAAATAGGACCATCGCGAAGTGAAAAGTAATTATAGATTCATTCTCAAGCCCAAAGCGAGCGATCTACTTGCATCAACCAGAAGGGGCAATGGAGCGTGCACAGAAGACGGTCTCAGCCGAGCCATTCCAATGTAACGTATGCTTACATAACATTTTTGGCATGCGAATTGAGTCACGCCGATTCTTTTAGATTTAGAACAATAATAGAATTTCAGTTTACTTTGATCTTTAACTGCGAGAAGAAATTCAAATTTCGAAGTTTTTTTTTTAAATAATACATTATTTCTTGCATTGCACAGAATATCACCACTCACACCGACAAAGGTTAACGACGGTATTAAACTCGCCTATTTGAAAAAATTTTTTTTTGCAATAAAGAATTTATTCTATATATTACTAGCTTTTACCCGCGGCCTCGCTCGCATTTAAGTCATTAAATAAGTATCAGAGATCATTTCAATAGAAATGAATCAATATGATTCCAAACAGCTGAAAGTATAGTCAATTGGAAACTATATTAAAAAATCATTTTTTTTTTAAATAAACAGTATCCTATGTTACTTCTAGTACCTCCAAAAATATGTGCACAAAGTTTCATGATGATCGGCTAAGTAGTTGTAGCGTGAAAACGTAACAAACAAACTCACATTCACATTTATAATATTAGTAGGGATAGGGATATATTTTTACGTAGAGACCGTATCTTATTATTATACTAACAAAGCCGAAACTAGCATTCTGGCAATTTTCGTTTTTTCTAGTTGAATCAACATCATCTCAATACAACAACAAAGAATCGACAATAAGTCGTTCTATAAAATTACAATTTTATAGATAACCTACCATGGTAAAAGGACTCGGCGATATGATTCTAGCTAAATTGCTTCGAACTATGTTTACATTGCCTTTGTCCAGATACTAACAATAAAGAGTGTTTGTTATATTGGTTAAAAATATACTAATCTGGCTTTCTGCATTGTAAATACAAATTATCTGAATTATTTTTGACTTCGATTTTTTTTATTGAGCTTGTAAACAATTATAATTTCAAAATAAACGAAAAGTTGCTATAAATAAAAAACCATCTAATC